>JADRCO010000307.1:0-38329 GCA_021464525.1 Rhizophagus sp. LPA8_4_AMF | reverse complement strand
GTAATGTAATAAATATAGTAGTTATAATAGCACATTAAAATTTATTATCAAATAAAACAATAAATCGCTTATTGTGAAACATATGTAAAAATCACTTGAAAAAAAATTTAATATAAAAAAAAAAATCCAGATTTTCAAAAAATTGATACGGGAGAATCCAAAAATTTTTTTTGCCCGGCCTTACTGTTTCACGCTAAATTAACAAACACATAAAATTTAAAATTACTCGATTATGATATTAATGAAATCTAGTTACTTCTATTAAATACTTTTTTATGAGAGAATAAAAAGAAAGATCTATTTAAAATAAATGACAATATGAAAATGCACTAATTATCAATATTATTAATGATATATATTAGTTGTTCAAAATAAAATGAAAATAAGAAATAAATAAAATAACTAAAATCTGGTCATTAGATATTTTTCATATGTATCTTAAATTATATATTATAAACGAGCCTTTTTGTTTACATCCTTATCGTATCTAACATTGTTATATAGTCTAATTCCTTTCGTTTCCATAACTTTACGTAATTCTTCATACGTATTCGAAGCATAATGAATACTTAGTTGAGACCTAGAACCAAATGGAAGTAACCAGTTACTATCTCTATAAATTAGATCTTTTCTTAAAAACTTTTGACTAGAATCTAATTCTGATGGAATAACTCTATCCTTAAGCATGAGCGTTGGTATAAGGGAACTACTGCGATCAAATATCAAATTTTTAGCATTCCAAGAAGGTCCAAAATCTGGAGAGTAACGTGTGCGATATGTTTCAATATTATCACGCATTAATAAACCTCCAGCTTGTTCAATATTTTCTATCATCCACAAAATAGTTGCTTTAGGTATTCTTTTGTTACCGCCAAATTTTAAAACAGTTCCTCCACCTATTTCTATATGTATACCAGGAAACCAAGTCTCTTTGATAGTTACCGTGCCAGAACTATTTGGAAATATACGACAAGGCTCAAAGAATGATGTTCTTTCATGTATTGCTAAAGCCTGACATGCAAAATTGACTATATTAGGTATAGTTTGATCATAAAACTCCAAATATTTAAAACCTTCTCCAATTATATAGGCGGGTATACCATAAGCACCAACTGTATCCCATAATCCGAGAAATTTAATAATCGGTTTTTCGGGATTAGGATAACTAAATGCCTTTTTAAAGTTATCAGTTCCACTTCCTTCCGGGTGATAAATCGCGTCTCTATCACGATAAATTTCATAAGCTAGATCAACACGTTTGTCTATTTGATCTGATGTAATGTCTCGGTCAATTTTTAATATTCCACAATTTCGAATCATTCCCGCAATACATCTAACAGTGTAAGCACCACGACTAAATCCAAAAAGCCATATATCATCACCAGGATTATAATGAGTAACTATGTATTTATAACCTTTTTTAATTTTAGTATCAAGCCTTAGAGCCATAGCTCCATCTATAATAAAACCTAAAGCTATTTCTCCAACTCCAATTCCGTCTATATATAAAACATGTTGTTGATAGTCTCTCTCAAGTAATTCTTTATAAAGTTCATAAATGTTGCTTTTAGAATTAGGACTATTCCAAGTACCATCACATAATACGACGATATTTTTGCCCATTATTACAAGGATGGTTTAAAAAAAAATGAAAATGAAAATAAATATGAATTATTTTGAAATGAAAAATAAAAATACAGATGAATTATTTTAGTTGGAAAATGAAAACAAATGTGAATTATTTTGAAATTGAAAATGAAAATAAATATGAATTATTTTAAATGAAAATGTAAATAAATATGAATTATTTTAAAACGAAAAATGAAAATAAATGCAGAGAATTGGTAGTATTAAAATGAAAAACGAATGCAAATACATCGAGGTGTATTTATAACATTTTGAAACGTGAATTATCGTTTTTTTTTTTGCATTCCACGTGAGACTGCGCAATTTCGGAATAATGATTCCCATAGATCCCATTGATAAGCAGACTTTTGTTGTTCATTTTTGGAAACAATCATCAAAATTTAGTTTAGTGTAATCTTCAATGAATAATGCAGTGCAACCATGATGCAGGTTGCATATCCCAAAATTAGAAACCAAGTTTATAATTGAAAAAAAATTCGATCTTATAAAATCCCCAATTGACGTCTTTCTCAACTAAAAACCGGAAATGGTTCTGAAAAACAAAAAGTACAATGAACCAAGAGAAGTAGTGATCGGAAAAAAATTTTCTTGGAAATTTGTAATAATGACTCAAATTTGCCAGTCTAACCAGAATTAATACGTTGGCAAGAATGTTATAATCGGAGAATCGGTGAATTCGTACAACATAAAAACGTTAATATTGTAGATGATTATCATATTCTGCCGTTATTTGGTAATAAAACAAACAACTTTCAAACATATACATTTTTTATGTATTTTGTGACGCGAGACTTCATGAGGCGTATTGTAGTTTACTTCAAACATGACTTATTTTTCAATGAATTTCATTATAAATTTAGATATTTGTCATTAAATTTTTCAAAGGAATTTACTAACCTAATAATCTGTTGTAGTACGCCAAGAATTTTTAAGGAGTAATAATTTTAATACTTTTTTAAGAAAGGGAATCATAAATGCAGATAGCTGTGACTGAATTGATGAATATAGAAATAGGTAATTATTTAAATAAGAAATAATATATTTATTTATTATTATTGATTTATTTATACTAAGCATTATTGATTGTTCAACTATTCTATATTATTTGAATATTGGGTAATGAATTACCATGTCCGGTTAGTGGTCAATCTTTGCCTCAATTCTTTACCAGAAAAATTACCTAATTAAAGGTATAAAATATTTTTTTATTGTGGCTAATGTGGCTTGGTTCCTTAATTATAATTCTTAATTTAAAAAATTCTTTAAAATTAAATCTTACAAACTGGTCGTGCGAGTCGAGTTCGAATACACCTCAAAACCCGCCCTTCGGAATACTAGTTAAGATATTAAAATATTTAAATAATATTTTGGTTCTTTTGTTATATTTAAAATTAAGATGATGCAGAATACTTCCTTGCTCATTTTTTCGTGCGAAATAAAAATTCCAATTAATTTTGTTGGCTAAACAATGATGTACCACATTTTTGGACAATCATATTTAAGGAAAGGTAGAATCCCCGTATTATAATGTATTATTTAAGAAATTATTCAATTATTTGAGCGAAATGTTAACTTCAGAGATAACTATAAGGTTAATTTGTTAAAATTAAAAATCATAACCAGCGATTATTATTAGAAAAGCAAAAACATAGTGATTAAACAATTCAAACTACGCTTTTTTTTTACAATGGAAACAAATAACTATAATTTATGCCTGAAACTGAATAATATACAATTATAAATAGTGAAATTCCATACACCGGACCTGTCCGTTACGGTATCCCGAAGTCTATTTCACTGAAACATATTTCGCCGAAGCCATTTCGCTGACGAGACATTTATCGAATAGACATTTCACCGAATGAACTTTTCGCCGAAGGACTTTTTACTAAAGCTATTTCACCGAAAATTTAAATCATATTTTCCAAATGTCCATATGATATTTACGAAAATTTTTACTAATAAAAATCAGTATTAGATTGAATTTTTAATGATAAAATGTCAATCGCTAACATTTTCGGCGAAATATCCTATTCAGTGAAGTAGATTTCGATGAAATGTATGATTTGGAGAAAAGGATTCGGCAAATGTACATTCAGCGAAATTTCTATTTGACAAAATGTTCCTTCAACGAAATATCCTTTCGATGAAATGGCTTCAGCGAAAAGTTCTCCGGCGAAATGGACTCAGGAGAAAGCGCGAATTGTACCGTAACCGTCCGTTACCAATAGTAAAATTTTCAAAATCCAGTATATCGAAAAGTCTAATATATCGGGAATCAATTTTTATAGATTATAATATTTAAATGTTTAAAAATTGATAAATAAGTAGTTTGATGAAATTCGCATACTTTAAATAATAATCTAGGGGTTTTCTGTTACATGAACCACATTAGTATTTTCAAAAATTTTAAAGTTTTCGAATTATGCGCGTGAAAAAAAACATTGATTAAAAAAAAATAATAAAAAAATGATGTTAATTTTTTTATTTCTTATTTTCTTTTGGAGATTATTATCAAAGAAAAAAATTATGTCATAACGATAATACCAGAGCAATAAGAGATCGGCACTTACTATTAGCTCTACGCATTTCCTCAGGGCCAGAAATGCACAATGCCGCCTGGCATTATCAAAAAAGAAATGATCTACACTATTAATTGTTACTTTTCTGCGGGGTCCTTTTGATTTGCACTCTAAAAATTTTAAAAAAGTCTGCAGTATTAAATTTCATTTATTTACTATTCTCTCTCACACTTCCCTTCCTTCCTTTCATTTATTCCCTCGTTCTTCCTGTACTTTCTCTTTCTTCTCACTCTTATCATTTCCAACAGAGTAACCAAATATATATTTTTTCGCGCAGTTTTTTACACCTTTCCATTTTAACAAATTCTATAAAAATGCTATTCATTTTATATTTAGCTTTTTTATAATTTATCTTGTTTTACTGGGTTAATTTATCCTTCTGGTCCACACTATCCCTTCCCTTCCCCTTTTCCTCTTTTGCCCCTCATATAATTGGTATCCATTCCTTTTCCAATTTTTTGATACTTATGGGCGGGAGCATAGCATGCTTACTTTGTAAGTCTGTGAATGCAGTCCTCCCTCCTGTGATAGGGTGAAACGACACGCCGACACGGTGCTAGACGTAAATTTTAGAGGGTGGAGTATAATAATAGGAAGTCCTTTTGTGTGCTGGAGTAATATAATAATGACGAGTAGCAAGATTTTCTGCAAATAAATGTATATAAAATATACTGCTTTTGTATAATTCAATTGTTTTTTTTTTGTAATTCATATTAAAATTTTTTTTTTTTCAAAAATATGTATGATTAAAACGTTCCATAAATTAAATAATAGGTTGGTTATACTGTATATCGCCACTTTGTATTTACGTATATAAAATTTCCGCAGTAAGAAATTATCACGTGACTTAGTATCACATTTTTGTAATATTATCTGTTATTGTTTACAGTATTTGTGTAATCATAATACAGCAATAGATTGGTATTTTATAACCTTTATAATTTACTTTCGGGTTTACAATATTTAGTGTGACCAATAATGTTACACTGCGTTTTCATTATAATTACTAACTTTATTGAAATTGTTATACGATAAAATAGTGCACCTACCAATTGTATCCATACTGCAATAATAAATTTTCACGTACGGATCTGGCTTTTAATAACTTTTCTATTTTTCTTTCACTATTTTTTTAACAAACACAATTCATAAAGTTTCTCAAAAAAAAGAAACGAAATGTCATCAAATAATAATTTAAAAGATGACGAAACATTTTTAAAAGAATTTTTAAAAGATTTTTATCATCGTATAATTAAAATAGATAATTATGAAAAATTTGAAAATATTTTAAAAGAATGGGTACAAGATTATTTTAATATTAATGAAAAAAATCCTGAAACAATTTTAAAATTAATGGAAGATCATGAAGAGAATGATAATTGGTTTTCAAGTTTAATAGGATTTTTTTATGAACATGATATATGTGATGGTAAGATCATTATTGATAAAAACAAATCATTAAAATTATATTTATCATCAATTAATAGTAATAATAAGAACGAAAATAGAAAATTGATTTCTTCTATGTATCAATTATTAAACATTATTATTTCAAAATATTTATTATCATTTTATTATTATAAAGATATTATTTTATATAAGAGAGATTTGATCGCAAAAGAAACTGATTATCATGAAAATACATATATTATGTCATATAATCAGGTTGAAAACTTTGATGGATTAGAAATAAATATATGCAAAGATGAGATTAGTACCATGGAAAAATATTTTGAATCAAAAGATAAAGGTACTAATGAAATTCAAATGGAAAAGAAAGAGTTAATAGAACTGAATAATTTAGGTTATTGTTATCAACATGGAGTAGGAAAAAAAAAAGATGAATTTAAAGCGTTTGAACTTTATTTAAAATCAGCAGAAGGAGGTAATTCCGACGCACAAAATAACCTAGGATATTGTTATCAAAATGGGATCGGAATAACAAAAGATGAAGAGGAAGCATTTGAATGGTACTTAAAAGCTGCTAATAAAGGTGATTTACATGCGCATTATAACCTAGGTATTTGTTATCAAAATGGAATGGGAGTCAATAAAGATAACAAAACAGCCTTTGAATGGTTTCTTAAATCAGCCAAAGAAGGGTATTCACCAGCACAATATATATTAGGTAATTATTACCAAAATGAAATTGGAATAGAGAAGGATTTAGAAAAAGCTATTTACTGGTACAGTAAAGCAGCAGAAAATGGAAATAAAGTAGCACAATATAATTTAGGTAATTGTTTTAAAAATAAAGAAAATGATGAGAAAAAAGCTTTTGAGTATTATAAAAAGTCAGCTAATCAAGAATACTTAGAAGCCCAATTTGAATTAGGATGTTGCTATGATAAAGGAATTGGTACTGAAATTGATAAAACCAAAGCATTCAATTTATATAAGATAGCAGCTACAAAAGAGCATATTATCGCACAATATAATCTCGGAATTTTATACAGAAATGGTGAAGGTACAGGAATAGATTTCGAAAAGGCAGTTTATTGGTTTAACAAAGCAGCAAAAAATGGATATGAGGTAGCACAATATGACTTAGGAAGTCATTATCAATTTGGAATAGGAGTTGAAATAAATGAAGTCAAAGCATTTGAATGTTATAAGAAAGCAGCTGATAAAGAATATTTAGATGCTCAATTTGAATTAGGATATTGTTATGACAAAGGAATTGGTACTGAAGTTAATAAAACAAAAGCATTTGAATTATATAGTATAGCAGCTGATAAAGGATATGATGCTGCGCAAAATAATCTTGGAGTTCTATATGATTGTGGTATAGGAACTGAAATGAATGTAGAAAAAGCTTTTTATTGGTACAATAAAGCTGCGGAAAATGGATATGGTATATCACAATACAATATAGGACATTATTATAAATTTGGTTTAGGAGTTGAAAAGGATGAGGTTAAGGCATTTGAATATTATAAAAAAGCAGCTGATCAAGAATATTTGGAAGCACAGTATGAATTAGGATATTGTTATGATAAAGGAATTGGTACCGAAGTTGACAAAACAAAGGCATTTGAATTATTTAGTATTTCAGCAGAAAAAGAATCTGCTTCAGCACAAAATTACCTTGGTTATCTATATGAACATGGCCAAGGTACAGAAATGAATTTAGAGAGGGCTATTTACTGGTATAATAGATCAGCAGAAAACGGAAATGAGATTGCACAATATAATTTAGGCAGATGTTATAAGTATGGAAAAGGTGTTGAAAAAGATGAAGTTAAAGCTTTTGAATATTATAAAAAAGCGGCTGACAAAGGATATTCAAATGCTCAATATCAACTTGGAAATTGTTATGAAAAAGGAATTGGTACAGAAGTTGATAAAATAAAAGCTTTTGAACTATATAAAATTGCAGCTGAAAAAGGACATGTTATCACACAAAATAGTTTAGGAACATTATATGAGAATGGTGAAGGTACTGAAATGAATTTAGAAAAGGCTGTTTACTGGTACAGTAAAGCAGCAGAAAATGGAAATGAAGTAGCACTATATAATCTAGCAATTTGTTATCAATTTGGAAAAGGTGTCGAAAAAGATGAAAAGAAAGCTTTTGAGTATTATAAAAAATCAGCCGATAAAGAATATCTAAATGGCCTATTTAGTCTTGGATTTTGTTATTATGAAGGAATTGGAATTGAGACTGATGAAGCAAAAGCATTTGAGTTATACATAATAGCAGCTGAACAAGGGTGTATTCCTGCACAAACTAGCCTTGGTTATTTATATGGAAGTGGTAAAGGAATTGAGAAAGATTTAGAAAAAGC
The DNA here is from genome assembly GCA_021464525.1 of Rhizophagus sp. LPA8_4_AMF. Lineage (NCBI taxonomy): Eukaryota > Fungi > Glomeromycota > Glomeromycetes > Glomerales > Glomeraceae > Rhizophagus > Rhizophagus sp. LPA8_4_AMF. Next base: position 30,312 of record JADRCO010000307.1, on the reverse strand, counting down.
TTTTTATTGGCATAATAAAGCAGCAGAAGGAGGATGTAAAACAGCATTATATAATTTAGGTGAATGTTATGAATTGGGAAATGGTGTGAATAAAGATCTAGTTAAAGCATTTGAATATTTTAAGAAATCAGCCAAAGATGGAGATAAGGAATTTAAATTTCACCTTGGATATTTCTATGTAAATGGTATTGGAACTGAAGTTAATAAAGAAAAGGGGTTTGAATTATATAATGAAGCTGCTGGAAAAAATATCCAAGTTAATCTCATTGAAAATGATGAGGAATTAGTAAATGATTTAGACAAAGTTTATTATTGGTATCATAAAGCTGCAGAAAATAATAATAAACTTGCATTATATAAATTGGGTGAATTTTATGAATTAGGAAAGGGTATTTCCCAAAATCAAATTAGAGCATTTGAATTTTATAAAAAATCAGCCGATCAAGAATTTATTGATGCTCAATATAAACTTGGATATTTTTATGAAAAAGGAATTGATATTGATATTGATAAAGTAAAGGCGGTTGAGTCTTATAAAATAGCTGCAGAAGGAGGAAATATCGATGCACAAAGAAATCTTGCATTTTTATATGAACAAGGCGAAGGAACTGATAAAAATGTAGAAACCGCTATTTATTGGTATAAGAAAGTTATAGAAAATGGATGTTTAGATGTTCAAGAGAAGTTAGATGTACTTTTACAACAACTAAAAATTCAAGGTTAAAATATCTTCTCAAAATAACTGATTTTAAATTATTTTATACTTAACTACAATATTTATTTATATAATCAATTTTTAAAATTAATAAACTCATGTTTCTAATTTTCTACAAGTCAAAAAATTTAAAAAGCTATTTATTTTATTCTTTTATAATAATTTATTTGATTAAAGTATTAAGATTTCATTTAAATAGCAATAACTGTCCACGTTCGTAAACTTATTTTTATTTATTACTAGGAAATGGAAAACCATTAGGAGTCCGGAGCGTGATCAGGGATCATTTGTATATCATTTACTTGTTTGTTTTGAAGTCAATTTTTTCCAATCAGAAATGAAGCGGCGTGACAAACGGAAAACTCATGTGACCGATAGATTTTTAACCAAAGTATAATGTCCTACGCTTCGTTCCGCACAAAATGTTGCGTACTCGTCGTCACTGCCGAAATATTTATTAAGCGTTCATTCTAGATGAGAAATCCTTAGTCCAGACCTCTTATCGAATTTCAGTGTAGGTATGAAAAAATGTTTAGGTGTTATTGAAAAAGAAAGTCAAATAGTTAACATATTTTTCTACATATCGTTCGCTATTTTCAAGGATATTGATATTAAATATAATATTTTACAATCAGATTTTTGAAATATCTTAACCCATTTCTGGTTATATTATATTGAAATATTCATTGGGTCAAGCAAGTTAAACTTTTAGTTCTCGTCACTGTGCGAGTCACGTGAATATCATAAGTAGAATTTATTATCTTTCCTAGCGCAACAAAAAAAGCTCGGACACATGATCCCTGATGTGGCTGTGTTAATAATTTTTCTCGCGTCAAATATTTAACTTCCCCTTCTTACTTTTTTACTTTTACTTTTTATTTATTTACGGTATTTTGGTATTTTTATCATATATATTATATGATAAATTATAAATATCAATATCTTACGTCTCTTTGAAATTTGAAAGTTATTTATATATTAATTTTATATATTTTGGATAAAGTTATAGGCATTCTTTGTATAAGCAGCACAAACTTGTATATTTTTAGTTTGGTATATATTATTCTCATATCATTTATACAAAATAAAAAGCTATTTCATAAAATATAAAAAGTATAAAATTTTGTATATTGTTTACAGTATTATTCAATAAAAATAATAAAGCTATTTAAATGTTAAAAATTTTTTTACTATAAAGATATTTAACTATTTTAAAAGTGGATTTTATTTTTTTCAAAATGTTACACAAGATCAACCAATCAAAATTTGGGTGCCACACTAATTCATGATTCAAAAAAAAATTTTGCCAAATAAATACAATAATTTATAAAAATTTGGAATTTTAGATTTAATTTATGTGTATTGAACGATGAACGATAAAAGATAATATCGATGAAACTCGCATATTTTAATAATTTAGGCTCAGGATAAGAATACGATAATGACTTGTTACATAATCATATAAAAAAAATTACAAACATTAAGTTTTCGATAAAAAAAAAGATTGTATTACAATTTAGGTTCTAGATAGATAAGGATGTTCGGGTAAATAAATATGGCAAAGATGTTCTATTACGCAATCACAATCTTTTTGATGATTTCAAAAGATGTGTTACAAACAAAATTGTGCACAGTTACATTGGAAAGTAAAATGTTACACTGTTACACTGTTGTTGTGCAGATGATCATGTGAATATTTTTGTTACAATCAAAGGAAAAAAAATAGACAGAATAATAAATAATTGGCATTTAAATACCGAACTTAATAAATAAAGAAAAAAAAAAAAAAGAAAAATGTCAAAAGATACCATGGCAAAAGATTTAAATTACTATATTAACTGGTTAGAGAGATCAATTGCCGATGAAAACATCAAATTATATGAATATTCAGATTTCAAAAATATTCAACCGATAGGAAGTGGTTCATACGGAAATGTTTCTCGTGTTACTTGGAAAAACTTCAATCGTTATTTCGCTTTAAAATCTTTTGTTAATGATAAACAAACTCTTAAAGAAATTTTAAAAGAGGTATATGTTGTATACAATAAATATTTTTAAAAAGCTTTTATTAGATAATAATAAAGATCAATTTTTATTTAGTTAAAATTACACCGAAATATTGATTATCATGAAAATATTATACGGTTATATGGAATCACAAAAGTGGAATTCGGTGAGTACTAAATATATTATATATTACGTAATAAACCGTTTTCTTATTAAAAATTGTTTTTTTTTATTTAGACGTAATCCAAAAGTATTCTTTCGTTTTGGAATACGCTGATGACGGTACATTAAATACGTATTTAGATGAGCATTTTAATGAACTTGATTGGAGTGACAAATATCGCTTAGCGTCGCAGCTAGTTAGTGCTATAGAATATTTACATGAGGAAGATATTATTCATCGTGATTTGGTAATAATTTTATTTTCTTTATCTGGACTTATTTACTATGTCATAGATGTTAATTTGATTTTTTTTTTACGTAATTATAGCATGGGAACAATATACTCATACATCAGAAAAGTATTAAAGTAGCAGACTTTGGCTTATCAAAAAAAATTATTGAAGCGTCGTCAACATCAAAAGTACTTGGCGTAATACCTTATGTGGACCCAAAAAGTTTCGACGATAAAGAAAAATACAAATTAAATAAAAAATCTGATGTATATAGTATCGGAGTTTTATTATGGCAAATTTCAAGTGGACATAAACCTTTTCGTGAAGTTAATTATGGCCTAAGTTTAATGTTGTCAATATTAAACGGCAAAAGAGAGGAAATTATAAATGGGACTCCCGTTGAATATAGTAACTTATATAAAGGTAATAATTATATTATTTAATTAATATGTCGATATAAATATTGTGAACATTAATTTATTTACTGATTGATTAGAATGTTGGAAATATGAGTCAAATGAGCGCCCAAATATGCGAGAAGTTTTTTTAACACTTAAAGCAACCGTTTCTCCCGAAATAATTATTCGTAACTTTAATGAAAACAAAAAAAAATCTTATTCATTGGAAAAATATAAACTAAGTTCGGATTCAAGCAAGGTAACCGTGGATATTAACAAAGATCTAAATATCGATAATAGTTTGATATTAAATACTATGTCAAATCTAAATACTATGTCATACATTGCATCATTAAATATTAATATATGTGAATGTAGGACTAATTCACAAAATCAATTAGATAGCTCATCAATTGCATCTGATCAATCTTCCTTATCATCAGTTAATCTAATTGAGTCAATACATGGAGTGTTTGCCGATAAGTTAATTGGTTATATAATTAAAAAACATGATAGAGGCACTACATTTGATCAAGCTAAACAATTGATAAGTAAACATATATTACAAATAAATCAAGCTACAGATCAACCTATAAAATGGTTATTAAATAATCGGGATGAAACAAAATATATTTGGTTACTCGGATTATTTTATTATTTTAATATTGGTGTAGAAGAAAATATCATTAAAGCATTTGAACTGTTTTCAAAAGCAGCAAATGATAACTATTCAATTGCACAAGTATATCTTGCTAAATGTTATTATGATGGATGTGGGACTGAAAAAGATAAAAAGTTGGCATTTCATTGGTATCGAAAATCTGTGGAAAATGGAAGTATTATTGGGAAATTTTATTTAGCCAATTGTTATGAATACGGTATTGGTATTGCTCAAAATGAAAAGGAATCATTTTACTGGTATAATTCAGCAACCAAAAATGGAAATACCACTGCAAAACTTTATCGTGCACATTGTTATAGATTAGGAAAAGGAGTTGAAAAAAATGAGACCATAGCATTTAAAAATTATGAAAGCTTAGCTAAACAAGAAATTGCTGATGCTCAATTACATGTTGGCAATTGTTTTTATGAAGGAATTGGAACAAAGGTAGATAAGATACAAGCAAAATGTTGGTACGAAAAAGCAACAAAAAATGGAAGTATAATAGCAAAAAAAATTCTCAAAAACTATTACAATAAAAAAATAGACATTGAAATAGACAGATCTAAAAAAACTAAATTTTATAAAATATTATTTCATAAAAATTTAAGTCAACTTGGTTTTTATTATGTTGGAAAATTATTGATAAAAACTAATTTTGAGAAGTCATTCTATTACTTACAAAAAGCAGCACGAAATGGAAATATAGTAGCACAATATAATTTAGGTATTAATTATGAGGATGGGATAGGGGTAGAAAAGAATGAAAGGAATGCATTTGTGTATTATAAAAAAGCAGCTGTTCAAGAATACTTAAAAGCTCAAATTAAACTTGGATGGTGTTATGATGAAGGGATTGGAACAGAAATCAATAAAACAAAGGCATTTGAATTATACAAACTAGCAGCTGAAAAAGGAGATAGTATGGCACAAAATAATTTAGGGTTATTATATGAGCGTGGTGAAGGTACAGAAATGAATCTAGAAATTGCTAATTACTGGTATAATAAAGCAGCAGAAAATGGAAATATGGTAGCACAATATAATTTAGGTAATAATTATGCAAAAGGAATAGGAGTGGAAAAAAATGAAAGGAAAGCATTTGAATATTATAAAATACCAGCAGAAAAAGGAAATGTAGATGCTCAATATCAACTTGGATATTGTTATTATGAAGGGATTGGAACTGAAATCAATAAAGCAAAGGCATTTGAATTATACAAAATAGCAGCTGAAAAGGGAGATAGTATGGCACAAAATAATTTAGGGTTATTATATGAGCGTGGTGAAGGTGCAGAAATGAATCTAGAAATTGCTATTTACTGGTATAATAAAGCAGAAGAAAATGGAAGTATGGTAGCACAATATAATTTAGGTATTAATTATGCAAAAGGAATAGGAGTGGAAAAAAATGAAAGGAAAGCATTCGAATATTATAAAATAGCAGCAGAAAAAGGAGATGTAGATGCTCAATATCAACTTGGATATTGTTATTTTAATGGAATTGGAACTGAAATTAATAAAACAAACGCATTTGAATATTATAATATAGCAGCTGAAAAAGGAGATAGTGATGCACAAAATAATTTAGGATTCTTATATGAGTGTGGTGAAGGTACAGAAATAAATTTGGAAAAGGCTTTTTATTGGTATAATAAAGCAGCAGAAAATGGAAATGAAGTATCATTATATAACATAGGTGAATGTTATGAATTGGGAAATGGTATAGATAAAGATGAAACTAAGGCATTTGAATATTATAAGAAATCAGCTGAAAACGGAGATATTAATTCGAAATTTCTGCTAGGATATTTTTATGTAAATGGTATTGGACCTGAAGTTAATAAAGAAAAAGGATTTCAATTATATAATGAAGCAGCTGGCAATAATATTCAAGTTGATTATATTGAAAATGATGAAGAATTAGAAGGTGATTTAGATAAAGTTAATTATTGGTACCATAAAGCTGCAGAAAATAACAATGAATTTGCATTATTTAAATTGGGTAATTTTTATGAATTAGGGAGAGGTGTTTGCAAAAATAAAGTTAGAGCATTTGAGTTCTATAAAAAATCAGCATTTCAAGGATTTAGTGATGCTCAATATAAACTTATGAAAAAGGAGTCGGAACTGACATTAATATAGTAAGAGCATTCAATTGTCACAAAACGGCTGCAATATGAGGAAAATCTTAATGCACAAAAAAATCTTGCATATCTATCTGTATGAAAGAGGCGAAGGAACATTGAATATGCTATTTATTGGTATAAGAAGGTTTTAGAAAATGGATGTTTAGATGTTCAAGAGAACTTAAATATCCTTTTAAATCAAATAATGATATAATTATTTTTTACATTAGATTTATTTTTCTGCTGTATTGTATTATTTAATATATCCACGTAAGATTAAATCAATTGGCTAGTATTCAAATTAATTATAACGTTAAAGCTATTATTCAAGTCAAATTAATTTTCTACTACTTGCCTATGTCATATGTGATATGACAATCTTCTAACTATATTACTAAAAAATTCTTTGACGTTTAGATATATTTTTTTTTTTTTACATAAGCAAATACAAGGAACCTTTATTGAAACGAAAAAAAAACATACATATTTGCAATCAGATTATGATGTGATATTCTAAAGATATATACCGCGAATACTTGACTACACTAGCTAGCTACAAAGTAAAAAAAAAAAACTAAGCCTGTCATTGACGTTTAGATTACTCTCCTGTATAAATAAATTGAATTGTGTAATGTGGACACTTGATATACTAATTGAGGTCATGTGTACGTCCTATTCCAGTTAATGTTTCGGCCATTCTCACCCTTTTAAATTTCTTTTCAGATATTTTTTTAACCCAATTTTTTTTTTTAGAATATTTTTTTTTCAAACTATTCTTTTTTCAGTCAGTTTGATTTTTTTTAAAACAGAAAATTTTTTTTCTTTTTTCCTTACTTTTTCGGTTTAGTCTTTTTAAAACCAAAAAAATTTTTAACTTTAATTTTTTCTACTTTTTTTTCATTTAACTTTTTTTGGTTTTGATTTATTTTAGAGAAAAAACATAGTTAAAAGATGAAATATTAACAAAAAAGTGATGAAAAAGTTCATTTTTAAAATCATTTAATAAGAAGAGATGAAAATAAATTTTTATTTTAGCAGTGAAAAGAATGTAATTTTTATAAAATATCAATATTTTTTTGAAAATTTATTCTACCCTTTTGTCACCCGTGTCGCATCCCCTCTCTTTTCATTTTTTACATGTATTATTAGGACTTTGAATTATTTTTGTTGTAAAATTTATTTACAACACCCCTTTTTAAATGTTACGTATTAATTTTGGTTGGCATTACGTAATTTTGCCCCAGAGGAGATGCATCGCTATGGGCGATGCCTATTATTAATTCATTTTCTGGCTTGTAAAAATTTTTTCTTGAACAATTGATTGGTTGGAACATGTTTTGTAACCCTAAAGATTAATGTGAATAAAAAATATAAATGCAAAAACTGATATCATATATATTTTGATTTTTTTTAATTTAACAATTTTTTAGGATTAATTCACAATATAACTAAAAATATATTCAGTTTAGAATGACATTTCTAGGTCAAATTTAGTTAGTTCAGTTAACTGAGATAATGAAAAAATCGATGAAAATTCTCCTAGCTCACCCTTGAATTGACTCGAGAAAAAGTTAAAACGGAATATTATATCTATTATTACTACAAAAAGTACTGTATATCATACTTACTTTCGTAAATATAAAAATTGGTGTACTTATTATTCGAATGAGAAAGAATATGGTACTTTATTCTGGGTATTATTTGTCACAAGGTAGGTGTGATTAGTGTCCCATTTTTACCAAGTTCGTCTACTAGTTCAAGGAGTAGGATTAACTCCTACAAAAAACTAAAACATTATGGTCAAGTTTAAATTTTAATCAAGCGTTAATTTTGTAAACAAATATTTACTGTAAAATAAAAGATGCGTATAGTTTATTTTTATCACGTTTATCTTAAATATAACATCCGAGACTGTTACATATAAAGGCCACAAATTTTCCTGATTGCTTTCTATTATTTTTTTTTTAAAAATAATAAGAATTTCAAATTTACTTTTTTTTTTGTTTAAGGAATCAAGAAAATTCAATTCTTTTTTTGTGAAATTGGATGTCAGTATTGAGTTTTAAATCAATTACGTTATTTAAAGAAATAAAAAGTAGATTTCAATAAAAAAAAGGAAAAAAAAATTTATCATCACAATTATAAATTTATATTATCTAACAAGTAATTTGAACGTTTGAAGAAATAAACTATTTATAATCTATGAACCTATTTTTTTTACTTTCAAAAATTATGTTCCCACGAAAAATATTTCAATTAAAATCTGTTAATCGATCACAAATTTAAATTTTTTTATATATTTTTTTATAATGAATAATGTGAAGGACACGGCTATAATTTTTATTTTCCAATATAAAAATATTTGGATAAGATCACAACATGAAATAACTTGATATGGATCGCTTACTAAATTCCAACATCTGTATTATATATTATACTATATAATTTACAATAATAACATCATACTTTCAACCACGATTAAAATGGCTGGAATTTAAAATTTCTATGGTGTTAAAAGAAAGCAACCTTTCTACTTGTATTCAAAACGTTCAAAAAAATAACTGACAATATGTTAAATTAACTGCTACCAAAATTCCAAGAATAGTAAAATATTTTAAAAAATGATTACCCACTATAGGAAAATAAGTTACAACGTCAATAAAATGATGGCAAACCCGGTTTAATCAAAGAAAATCGGATAAACTCTTGATTAGTATTTATATTATTGTATCTTAACATTTTCCAAATATAGCTGTAAATGGTTCTTTTAACGTTTTCTTTAAAAAAAAAAGTCTAAATTAAGTTGTTACGTGAGAATTTATTACGCATGAAATTCGGATATCTTTTAAAAGATAATATTATTAAACATATAATATAGAAATCTATCCACGTTTGTTTGCGAAAATAGTAAGAAATTGCCAATGAGAGTAGAAAGTTTAAAGTTATATATATACGTGATTATTTGACGGCTCAATAACAGTAAAATAACTATTGCTACCCCAATTAGTGATCAGAATAGTAAAGATTTATAAAGATGATGAAATTATTAAATAAAACCATCATAAAAATTGGTAATTTTATTAAATAAAACTTTCATAAAAATATGAAAATTAATTAATTTAATTGAAAAAAAATTTTTTTATTACTACGTATACTATTTAAATACAAGATAACAGTCTAAAATTTTATCATAAGTCGATTCTTTTTACTTATAGGTTAAGTAATTATATAAAAAATCAATAACAAGTTACGGTATCTAAAGATACCAAATAGGCTAGATTTTTTGTAAAAGAGAACCTAGCTTCTCATGAACATCCAAGCATCCATTTTCTACGGCTTTCTTATACAGTTTCTATATTTTGTCAGTCCCTTCGTCTTGTTCATAAAAAGATGCAAGATTTATTTGTGCATCAGTGTTTCCCCCTTCTGCTGCCAATTTATATAACTCGAACGCCTTTGCTTTATCAGTATCAGTTCCAATTCCATTTTCATAATAATACCCAAGTTTATATTGAGCATCACTAAATCCTTGATCAGCTGATATTTTATAAAATTCAAAAGATCTGATTTTATTTTCATAAACACCCTTGCCTAATTCATAAAAATTACCCAATTTATATAATGCAAATTTATTATCATTTTCCTCAGCTTTATGGTACCAATAATTAACTTTATCTAAATCACCTTCTAATTCTTCATCATTTTCAATAAAATCAACTTGAATATTATTGCCAGCTGCTTCATTATATAATTCAAATCCTTTTTCTTTATTAACTTCAGTTCCAATACCATTTACATAAAAATATCCTAGCAGAAATTTCGAATCAATATCTCCATTTTCGGCTGATTTCTTAAAATATTCAAACGCCTTAACCAGATCTTTATCCACACCATTTCCTAGTTCATAACATTCACCTAAATTATATAATGCTACTTCATATTCTTTTTCTGCTGCTTTTCTATACCAATAAATAGCTTTTTCTGAATCCTTTTCCGTACCTTCACCAGTATGGTACAAAATTCCAAGGTTATTTTGTGCAATCACATGTCCTTTCTCAGCTGCTATTTTATATAACTCGAATGCTTTTATTTTATTAATTTCATCACCAATTCCATTGCTGTAGCAATATCCAAGTTCAAATTGAGCATTTAGATATCCTTGATCAGCTGATTTTTTATAATATTCAAATGCTTTGTTTTCATCATTTTTCACTCCTTTTCCATATATATAACATTTTCCCAAGTTATATTGTGCTACACTAAGTCCATTTTCTGCTGCTTTGTTATACCAGTGAACAGCTTTTTCAAATTTATTTCCTTTTTCATATAAGATTGCAAGATTATTTTGTGCAATCATATGTCCTTTTTTGGCTGCTATTTCGTACAATTCAAATGCTTTTATTTTATTAATTTCTGTCCCAATTCCTATATCATAACAGTATCCAAGTTCAAATTGGGCTTTTAGATAATCTTTATCAGCCGATTTTTTATAATATTGAAATGCCTTAACTTCATCTTTTTCAACTCCAATCCCACATTTATAGTAATAAGCTAAATCATGCTGCGCTACTTCATATCCATTTTCTGCTGCCTTAGTATACCAGTAAATTGCTTCTTTTTGATTAAAGCTATTTTCATACAAAATTCCAAGATTATATTGTGCAATTTTATGTTCTTTTTTAGCAGCAATTTCATATAATTCAAATGCTTTTGTTTTGTCAATATCAATTCCAATTCCGATACTATAACAAAGTCCAAGTTCAAATTGAGCATCCAAATAATCCTGATCAGCTGATTTTTTATAATATTTAAAAGCTTTATTTTTATCTCTTTCTATACCATTCTCTCCATTTACATAAATTTTGGCTAAATTGTATTGTGCGGATTTATTTCCATTTTCTGCTGCTTTTTCATACCAGTAAATAGATTGTTCTAAATCTTTTTCCATTCCAATTCCATTTTGATAATAATTACCCAACACATTCTGAACAAGTGAATATTCTCCTTTAGCAGATTTAACATAATATTCAAGAGCTTTCTTATCATCTTTGTTCGTTCCTATTCCATTTTGATAACAGCCACCTAAATTATATTGCGCATATAAGTCGCCTTCATTAGCAGCTATTAAATATAATTCAAATGCCTTGTTTTCATCTTTTAATATTCCTATCCCATTTTGATAACAATAACCTAAATTATTTTGTGCGCTAGAATTTCCCCCTTCTGCCGATTTTAAATAACATTCAAATGCTTTAAACTCATCCTTATTTTTTCCTATTCCAAATTGATAGCAGTAACCTAAATTATTTAATTCTATTAATTCTTTCTTTTTGACATATTCCATTTTATTTGGATTAAAATCTTTATCTGATGATTCAAAATACTTTTCTATAGTACTTATCTCATCTTTACATAAATTTATTTCTAATCCATTAAAATATTCAAAGTGGTCGTATGACATATTTTCCAACTTATTTGTAATCGAACCTTTTTTACCTATAATAATATCTTTATAATAATAAAATGATAATAAATATTTTGCAATAATAACATTAAGTAAATGATACATAGAATTAATACCGTCTTTATTAATCGATAGCAAATATAATTTCAAAGAATTATTTTTATCAATAAATTTGGTATCATCATGACCTATACCATGTTCGTAAAAAAATCCTATTAAACTTGAAAACCAATTTTCACTTTCTTCATGATTTTTCATTAATTTTAAAATCATTTCAGGATTTTTTTCATTATCATTAAAATAATCTTTTGTCCATTCCTTTAAAATATGTTCATATTTTGAATAATATTCTATTCTTATAACTTGACGATAAAAATCTTTTAAAAATTCTTTCAAAAAGTTTTCATCATCTTTCGAAATAATAATATTATTTAAAGACATTGTTTATTAGAAAAGTTTTTAAGAGTTGACCTGAAAGAAAAGAAAATTGCCATTTCACGAACGCAATTGTGAAACTGTACATCGTTTCACAATTTAACTGAAGTTACGTTACACCTTATTCCGTATTACGTAAATAAGCACTGCGCAGACATAAATATTAAGTCATAGTATCACATAAGTACAATATTTAATGTAACCACACAACAATAACTTTTTTTAACAATATTCAGCCTTAAGTTGAACCGATAATAAATAAATTGATATGAATTATTCGCGATAGTAATGATAATTTCAATTTACTTCGCCTAAAGAGATCAAAAGCAAACCGATTTACAGTATGTAAAATGATCAAGTTAATTTTCATAGTGAATTAATAATATTAATAATCAAAACAATGTTAAGGAAATGATTTACTACTCGATGAAAATTTAATTGATCATGTGAAATTAGCCTGATTGGCTATCTTAAATCAATGACCGGAACTTTTGAAGTAACCTAACTAATAATTTAAGATAATTTGATTTATTAGTTAAATAAGCCTGTACATTAAAAAAAACTCTTTTAATTAAGAACATTGAACCAGAAATTATAGGTAACAAAAAAATATGATGACAATGATGTACTTAATCGGCTGTAGCTTTATCCTCGGCTGGTAGATTAAAGTTAAATCAGCATTTTTGTACAGTAGTAAATTTCGTAATTTTTATTAAACCTTTTAACTGAATATAGTTAAGGTACTTTTAATATATGAACATTTTATACTAACTCAAAAATTTCGTTAACTCTGCACAAACATTTAATCAGCCAATGATTGTTTATTGGTACGAAAAAAAAAAAATTAACAAACCAACCATTTTTTTTTATACATTTCTTTAATAATTTTATTAATAAAACTTGATATAAAATATACAAAAGAAATACATAAACTCCATAGTAAACTATGGATGCGTTGCTATCGCAACACTACAGGGCGACCAAATAAACGACTACTCTATGCAATAGAAGTAAAGAAAAAAAAAAAGAAAAACTATCTAGGAAATCATTTATGTATATTAAAATAATAAAACTTTCGAAATAAACAAGTTTCCAAAACTAGGGTTAAAACAGGACGCCGGAATAAAAAGGTCAAAAGCAACCAAAAACATTGCTATCGTACGCATCTTTCAGGGCCGGAATTATGATAATTTCGGCTGCCGGCATCCAAAAAAACAGATTGTCACCCGGAATTATCAAGCCAAATAGTTTATAATATTATTATTCTTAATAATATATCTATAATCATAGTATCTTCTGATATATGATATCAATCATATTATGAAAGTCGTCAAGAATCTAACTTGTTTATTTTTCAATATTCTAATTAGAAATCAAAAAAATTCTTCAATTTATTAATTTCTTTGGTAATATAAATTATAAATGATGATGGCGACAGTGAAAACAATTACAGTATATAATGAAAATTTTAAAATTTAAAGAAAAATAAAATTTTGAATTTCATTTTTCTGTAAAAGAGCATCTAACTTTTCTTGAACATCTAAGCATCCATTTTCTACAACTTTCCTATACCAATAAACAGCATTTTCCATATTTTTATCAGTCCATATGCCTTGTTCATAAAAATATGCAAGACGTTTTTGTGCATCAACATTTGCTCCCTCTGCGGCTATTCTGTACAATTCAAATGCCCTCGCTATATCTATCTCGGTACCAATTCCTTTTTCATAAAAATATCCAAGTTTATACTGAGCACCAATAAATCCTTGCTCAGCAGATTTTTTATAAAATTCAAATGCTCTAACTTTATTTTCATGAATACCTATTCCTAATTCATATAATTTACCCAAATTATATAATGCGAGTCCATTATAATTTTCTGCATCTTTATGGTACCAATAATTAACTTTATCTAAATCATTCACCAATTCTTCATCATTTTCAATAAAATCAACTTTAATATTACTGCCAGCTGCTTCATTGTATAATTTAAATCCTTTTTCTTTATTAACTTCAGTTCCAATACCATTTACATAGAAATAACCAAGCTGAAATTTCGAATCAACATCTCCTTTTTCAGCTGATTTCTTAAAATATTCAAATGCTTTAACCGGATCTTTATTCACACCATTTCCTAATTCATAACATTCACCTAAATTATATAATGCTGTTTTACATCCTTTTCCTGCTGCCTTATTATACCAATAAACAGCTTTTGTTAAATCCTTCTCCGTACCTTCACCTTCATAATATAAAGAGCCAAAGTTATTTTGTGCAATCACATGTCCTTTCTCAGCTGCTATTTTATATAGCTCAAATGCTTTTGTTTTATTAATTTCAGTACCAATTCCATTGCTGTAGCAATATCCAAGCTTAAATTGAGCATTTAGATATCCTTGATCAGCTGATTTTTTGTAATATTCAAATGCTTTGTTTTCATCCTTGTCCACTCCTTTTCCACGTTTATAACATCTTCCCAAGTTATATTGTGCTACGCTAAATCTGTTTTCTGCTGCTTTGTTATACCAGTAAAAAGCCTTTTCAAAATTTATTTTTTCTTCATATAAAGCTCCAAGATTATTTTGTGCAATCATATGTCCTTTTTTGGCTGCTATTTCATACAATTCAAATGCTTTTATTTCATTAATTTCTGTCCCAATTCCTAAATAATAACAGTATCCAAGCTCAAATTGGGCTTTTAGATAATCTTTGTCAGCCGATTTTTTATAATATTGAAATGCCTTAACTTTATCTTTTCCAACCCCAATCCCACGTTTATAGTAATAAGCTAAATCATACTGCGCTATTTCATGTCCATTTTCTGCTGCCTTAGTATACCAGTAAATTTCTGCTTTTTGGTCAAACCTATTTTTATACAAAATTCCAAGATTATATTGTGCAATCTTGTGCTCTTTTTTAGCAGCAATTTCATATAATTCTAATGCTTTTGTTATGTCAATATCAATTCCAATTCCGATACTATAACAAAGTCCAAGTTCAAATTGAGCATCCAAATATTCTTGATCAGCTGATTTTTTATAATATTTAAAAGCTTTATTTTCATTTCTTTTTATACCATTCTCTCCATTTACATAAATTTTGGCTAAATTGTATTGTGCGAATTTATTTCCATTTTCTGCTGCTTTTTCATACCAGTAAATGGATTGTTCTAAATTTTTTTCCATACCAATTCCATTTTGATAATAATTACCTAACACATTTTGTGCAAGTGGATATTCTCCTTTAGCAGATTTGATATAGTATTCAATGGCTTTATTATCATCCTTATTAATTCCTATTCCATTTTGATAACAAATACCTAAATTATATTGTGCATATATATTTTCTTTATCTGCAGCTTTTAAATACCATTCAAATGCTTTATTTTCACTTTTCATTATTCCAATTCCATTTTGATAACAATAACCTAAATTATTTTGTGCACTAGAATTTCCCCCTTCTGCCGATTTAAAATAACATTCAAATGCCTTAAACTCATCCTTACATTTTCTTATTCCAAATTGAAAACAGAAACCTAAATTATTTAATTCAATTAATTCTTTTTTTTTGTCGTATTCCATTTGATTTTGATTAAAATTTTTATCTGATGATTCAAAATACTTTTCTATAGTACCTATCTCATCTTTATATAAATTTATTTCTAATCCATTAAAATATTCAAAATGGTCATATGACAAATTTTCCAATTTCTTTGCAAACAAAAATTTTTTATCTAAAATAATATCTTTATAATAATAAAATGATAATAAATATTTTGTAATAATATTATTAAGTAAATGATACATAGAATTAATACCATCTTTATTATTAATTGATAATAAATATAATTTTAAAAAATCATTTTTATCAATAAATTTGGTATCATTAAGACCTATACCATGTTCATAAAAAAATCCTATTAAACTTGAAAACCAATTTTCACTTTCTTCATGATTTTTCATTAATTTTAAAATCATTTCAGGATTTTTTTCATTATCATTAAAATAATCTTTTGTCCATTCCTTTAAAATATGTTCATAATTTGAAAAATATTCTATTCTTATAACTTGACGATAAAAATCTTTTAAAAATTCTTTCAAGAAATTTTCATCCTCTTTCGAAATAATAATAATATTATTATTATTTAAAGACATGATTATTTGTTTAGAAAAGTTTTGTGTATCAGCCTGAAAAGTTAATTTATTTTGAAATTGTACATCGTTTCACAATTTAAGTTAGATTACGCCAATTTCAAGTCTGTACTACGTAAATTAGATAAGATTGTCAACCCAAAAATAAATACATTTTGACGTATTAAATAAACGCTTGAAGTTTTCTATCTCATGAAAGTATAATAATAAACACTATAAAAAAAATCTTTTTCTAAAATAAAATAAGAGATATTAAAAACGGATTAAAATTAATCCAGACGATGAGAAATTCATTCCGTTTTTAATTTTTCTTCATTCTTCCCTATTTAAAAGACTTGATAGTGCATTGAAATGTAGTCTCTTGATATCCTGAAAATTTCTAAACATTATTAAGCCCATATCTTTACAATATTTTATAATTAATTCTATATTGTAATTTCTGGAACAACTGCGAAGGGAAATAATAATGAATTACTTAAATCATTTTATGAAAATGGAGAAGAAATAGTAAAAGATTTAAAGGAAGTCAAATATTGGTATCAAAAATCAGCAGAAAATGATAATAAATTAGTATTATATAAATTAGGAGAGATTTATGAATTAGGAAAAAGTGTTAATAAAAATGAAGCTAGAGCATTTGATTATTATAATCAAGCAGCTGAAAGAGGATGTAAAAGTGGAAAATATATTTCCAATATATTTTTATCACGGAATTATAGTCGACGTTAATAAAGAAAAGGCATTTGATTTATATAAAGAAGCAGCTGAAGGAGGAAATTGTGACGCAAAAAAATGACTTGCGTTATTACACGAACAAGGTGAAGTACAAAAAGTACAAGAATGCTTGTATGAAGATTAGTATTTAGAGGTAAATTTCTTTAAACAAGTAATTAAAATTAGCGACTAAAATTAATATAGTGATTTATTTTTTAGATTATCTCATTTAACCTTAATTTAGTTTGCTGCTAGTATTAATGCTTTTATCAATTGTCAAATTATTCCTT
The DNA here is from genome assembly GCA_021464525.1 of Rhizophagus sp. LPA8_4_AMF. Taxonomy (NCBI): domain Eukaryota; kingdom Fungi; phylum Glomeromycota; class Glomeromycetes; order Glomerales; family Glomeraceae; genus Rhizophagus; species Rhizophagus sp. LPA8_4_AMF. The sequence goes on along the minus strand of JADRCO010000307.1, from coordinate 12,953 downwards.
ATGTTAATAACTTATAACTTTTCTATTAAAAAATTTTATAAATTTTACTTATTTTTTACATATTCAATATGACTTGTGTAAAAGATCTATTATTTTTCGTTTTAGCTTCGGTAATTTTATATACATAAAATTAATAATAACCCAATTTTTATTTACTATTGAATTAAATTATTTTCTCTTTTTTTTGATTAATAAGTATTTGCTATCCGTTATTATTTGATATTCTATAAATTTATACTTTTTTACAATAAATCAAATAATTTCGTTAAAAAATTCAGACTAAAAAAAGCACACGTGATGCATGCTGAATTACATAGAACGTGTCCAGTTCTTCACAACAACATATATCTCCAAATTTATCGAAGGAAATGTATAAGAAAAAGAAGTATATACCAAAATCACTATAACTTATAAGCAAATATAAATATCAAAGCATAGCTTGCACTATCAAATTTCTTTAGATGGATGGTACCCATTTGAAAACTTGTGAATGAAGAGAAATATTCCAGCTCACATTATTTAATATATTAGACAGCATGGCAGTGAAATTGTTAGGTGGTAAAAATATGAAATTGATATATGAATGAATACTTTGATTCACATGATCAAGGTTCTGTATTCACGAAATTTATATCCTCAAATTATGGCAAAGTGCTAGAAGAAGCAAGACAGAAAACAAGTCTTCGTTAGTGATCCGTTCAAAATCCAGACAGGGTCAAAATCCCGAAATTGGCCAGCGTTATTCAGAATTATTCAGGTCACGTGATCGATTTACCAGCATTAGAGTGTCGGGATTTTAACCCGTCGGGATTTTGGACTAGACCACATCCGTAAGAATATATAAAAGAAAATAAATTATGAATTATTATTAGAACCCATGGATAAAAAATAAATACAATAATTTATCTTTCTTTCCTATATATATTAGTTAACCATAAATTTAACTCCTTTAATCTCAGTCAAAGTTTCTTAACGATTGCTGATAAAAACTTTTAATGTTATATTCTAATTAAACTTTATATGTTGGAATCGAAGTTTCTGTATATTAAGAATTTTATACTAATCAATAAATTATACCTAAATTATATTGTCAAAAACGTTTAAGAAAATAAATCCCTATGAAAAAAAAAATAAATTTAATATATACTAAAATATATTTAAATTTTAAAATATAAATATATTTTGTATATTTTAAATGTAAAACTTTTTTACATTTAAATGTATTTAAATCATATTAAAAATTGCAATTTTAAGTATAATTTAAGTATATTTTATAATCTTAAGTATATTTTAAAGTATACATAATATATTTTATGTAACTTCCAATATAATTCCAAAAATTTATTAATTATTAATAAACATTAAGCCACTTTAAAGCCACATTGCGCCATTTAATTTAAATAATTTTATTTTTGTAAAATAATGACATTGGTATAACATAAGGCTTTTTATTTATATTTTTATTACAAGCGCCTCAAGCACATGACTAAAAAGCCTTTTATAACTGAATTCATATTTCAAATATAACTATCAGTCCTAGTTCTTAAATACCACATGTCCACAACAAGGTTTCAGGAACGTTACATTGCTTTGCAGTGGCTTTTTCAATAAAACGAGGCTTATAAAATGTACATCACTCTACTTCGCCCAAAATATTTTTGCGCCTTTTGAAATATCAAAAAAAAAAATTCCAAGCCACGAATATTTCCAATATAAACCAAATGTAAATAAATTTGCCAAAGTACATTGTATATAAACATTCTATCTTTAAATTCAAGAAGGAATGAAATGAATGATAAATTATTATAAAGGTTGGACTTTGATTCTTAAAGACACTTATCTACAATAAAATATAGACTGCAATCTATATTCCTCACCTTGCTGTCTTTGCATAGCATCATGTAAATAACCAATTGACAATGTACTTGGAAACATACATAATGCAAATCAGTATATTAATTTTATTATAATAATAATAAACTCTCACACTATATACCAAGCTGCATCTGTTCTCAACTCCTTTCCTGAATTTGTCTAAGTTGTACTGTATAAGCCAGATGATAAGCAAAAATGACTGGTTCTAGTGATAAAAAATGCCTTTTATTTCAAACAGATACTATATTTTACAATCACTATAGATGAAAAGCTTTTGCTATTATGCTGAAAATATTTTTAATTTATTTACTTTTATTATAAAATGTCTGTTTGGATTTATAACAATTCTAAAGAGATGACAATTAACCTTGAAGATTCAAGTAAAAAGCTTGCGATGAGTTGAAATAAATTATAAATGAAATCATTATAATAACTAATGGGAAATTAGAGTCTAGTCACCTGCGTATGATGCTGATACAGAACTATGCTCTTGATTAGATATGTAATCTTAATCCCGACAACCATTAAAAGTAGATTTGATGATGTCTAGCACTAATAAGGATGCCAGTGATTTCAAAAAGACTGCCAAACCAAAATCTATGAACTATCTAAGTGCAAAGATTGCAAGGGGAAGGAATATTTTATGATAAACTGCTACCAACTAATAGTGCTTTAAATTTATGAGTTCCGTATATCAACTTTCAGCAGAAGTTATAGTAATGTTTAAAAAATAAGAGATAACAGAATTAGCTAATTGCTATATACAGTGAAAACCCTAAAACCTATGGTCATTTTTTAATGGCAAATAATTCTTTATGGTGTGACCACACATTTCTAAATATCAATATTTACATGAAAATTAATGAGGTTTTATTAAATCATGTAATAATTTATACGTTACAAAGAAAATCAGCCGATTTACTACAAAATCAGCCTAAATTAGGGAATTTTACAATGGAATGCGCACCAAGTTGATGCGAATATAAAAGGTCATCCAAATTTATCTTTGACCTTCTATACCTTATTATTCAAGAGTTGCATTATGATAGAAATACTCTTCTTTCTTGCCTCTTGGTTAATAAAATTTGGTGTGAGATTGCTATCCCAATAACGAAAACCTATTTGTTTTTCTTTTAAACTCTCATCAGCTCCCTATTAGTTTTGCACCAAGCTTTTAAGTTAGGTAAGAGAACTTTTAAAATATCTGTCAATTATTTTACTTAAATACAAGCAGTAGTCTTTTTTTTTATTTTTTGAAAATTTTTTATTAATGAACTGAGAAAATCCTATTACTCAGTAGAAATATTCAAAAAAGATTCTTAGTTAATATCTTTTAATTGTAATTTATTGAGTTGTAATAGATTAGATTATAAATTAATAAGATGTTGATTAATATATGTTTAATATTTGTTTTTAAAATTAATTTATTAATTTTTTTTTAATTTATTTTTTGTTAAATGATTTTTCTTCTTTTAACAAACTAATTTTATTATATTCTTTTCTTAGGATGTGCTGAAATCTGGAAGGATATGGATAAAGATCTTATAATGATTATAGGAAAGATTGTTATTTTATTATTTTATAATACTTTAAGATACCTGTTTTTAACAGGATGATGGGAGAAAAATGGAACACCTTGTCAGAGGCCAAAAAAACTGATATGCCCGTTTTTAGCAAAATGATGTGACAGGAATGAAATGCCTTACCAGAGGGCATTGCCAGAGGTGAAAAAGAACGATGGTGTAAAAAACACATGCAGAGAGTGAAAAAGACCGAAGGCGCGAAAAACACAAGCCAAAACTCCTCAGCAAAACCTGTCCTTACTGTAACTCAACAAAGCACATCCACTCCCACCACAAATGAATATGATGATACTTGAAGTTTAAATTTAAGAGATCTTCCTTCAGTTGTCCTATACTCTAATTTTTGAAATATAACTCAATCTTAAATCATTTGAGAATGCATGTATTTATTTTCACATTTTTCTGATACATTCACATGTATTTAAGCTAGTATATTCATCCAATGCATCAAATCCATAAATTAATGGTAAATTCCCTTGAATTGCATATTCATATGATTATACTTCTATCCTTTCTAATTCTGATTCATTATTATACCATTTTCAAAAATCCTCTAATTTTACAAGAAATAATAGGAAAATGTAAGAAATGCGAAAGACTGTTAGAAGTAGGTGAAGTCATGTTATGTGAAGAATGTTATGAAAAAGAAGAAAAACTAATGATTTATGGATTAACTAGAAAAAATTGGAAATTATGAAATATATGGAAAAGAAGATTATTTAGAAAAGGTGTGTTATGCATATCAAGTAATGAATACACCGTGCGAGGTAGAAAGAGAGTAAGTGGGTATTATTGTAAAAAAGGAGGATATATGAATGACCATCATAGTCATATGGTATGTTTAAATGGTTATGGTAATGGGTGTTGTATGAAAATATTAGTAGTTATAGGAAAAAGTTAGAAAAAAGGTATAATAAACTCCTCACCAGTCAACTCATCAATATCCTCCTCACCAGTCAACTCATCATTATCCTCCTCACCAGTTAACTCAGTCAACTCATCATTATCCTCCTCACCAGTCAACTCATCTTATCTTAGTCACCTCACCAGTCACCTCACCATCGTCGCCAGAAGAAATTACACTGAGGAAACTGATTGTTGGATTGGGGAAAATAAAGAGAGAAATTTAGAAGAAATGCATAACAGAATTAATGGACCAAAGTATCGGCAACATGATTATTATCATAATAAATGGGTAGAAAATTTGTATGAAAAAGGAAAAGAAATTTTTAGGGAAAATGACAATGGAAAAAATTATAGGGAATATATAATAATGTGTATTGGAGAAATGAGAAAATGACTAGAAAATTAACTAAAAGAAGAAGTATTGCTACGATAGAAAAATTAGGCGACGAAGTCACGTGATATAACTGGAGATCAATCGGGATGATTAAAATATTACCACCGGGATACATACCGGAAGATCAATGGTCGAAATGTTTGATATATTAAATAACTTAAATATATCCACATATGGCGCATATGGTATATATTAAATATTTTTAACATTTTTAGTTTAGTATTTTTATGTATATATAGACACGTTTACTTTCGATGTAATAAGATAGATACCAATTGATAATTACAGATATTGATAAATAAGATTTTAATAAATAAAGTTTTATTATTAATTTGTTTGGTTACCTCGTTGTTATATACACTTGACCCGTTGTTTATTGTTATAAATCCTTTATTTGTGTCTGATTGTATATGCTGATTGGAATGCTATACTTTATTCACATCTGATCGGATTTTTGTTAATTGTAATTTATAGTTAAATTGTGTTTATTATCTTTGTGATAATTGTTTTTATATTTATTTGTATAAATAGACCTTCTGCTTACCCTAATTAAATTTCGTTTATTTTTATAAACATTAAAGAACTGATAATAACAGTATCATTGTGAATCATGTTATAGTTTATTAAAGTACTATGAAATGGTAGAAATAGCAATATTACCAAGTTTTGAAGAAGTAAAAAAAGTAGAATGGGTATTGTGTAAGGAATGTTATTATGAAAGGGATAGAAAGAGAATTTGATTGTTGATTTTCATTTTAAATTTATTATAGAATTTATGTTCAATTATTAATTTATTAAGTTCAAATGCACGTACTTTCTCTTTAATATAGAATTAGAAATTAATTTTTTTTATTTGTATTTTGATTTAATAAGTAGTTGTTTGTTAAATTATATTTTATCTTATTGTTATGTATACTGAAAATCCATATACGTCTGTGCGCTACAGATTAAAAAACTATACCATACCATACGGATTTAATAATAATTTGAGCATTTCAATATGATACAAGAACAACTTTTAAAAAATTTTCGAATTTTGACTAATCAATAAAATTGGGACATTTTCAATACAATATTTTTTAGAGGGTTTCTGAAATATCTTTTGGAAACGTTTGTTATTAGTGCCTTTTTTGTAATAGCCTATAGCGTAATATTACGCAAAGGAGTACTTTCAAGATAAGTTCAAATGATAAAAAAAGTAAACATATAAAAAGTTCTTTAAATTAAAATAATTACAATATTTCAAATATTTTCCTCATTTTACTTTTCAAAAATGTGTCAACCGATTATTTTAGAGTCCATTCTATTTATATTGTTTTAGATTTTAAGCGTGTTCAAGAGCTAAAATTGGTAAAATTATTTAATGATTATATTTTTTTATTTAGAAAATGCCACCACTTGTTCGTTATAAAATTCCAATTATATGTCATACTTATAATTATTGATTTTAATTGATAATATCTTTGATGCATATGTATGGGTTAAGTGAAAACAATTGTTGGTAATATATCCGCATTTTTGTACATTTGTAAAAATCTTATACACATTTTATTGCATAGAAAATAGTCTAATAATTACATTTTCTATTAGCGTTAGATACTGCATAACATAAATTATTAGACTGAACAAACACTTGGAAACCCATGTTAAATAATTTAGGTAATTAAAAAATTTTTATTTTATTCAATTTTTTTTTTTAATATAACTCAATAACGTTTTATTTAACATAATATTTTAATTTTTATATAGAAAGTTTGATATATTTTTTGCCAATATTTATTATGAACAATTATAATTATTACTTATTTACGCGGATTATATAAGATATTTTGAAAACTAAATTCTTATAATAAATTATAAATTTTAGAGTATTGCTAAATATCACCGTTAGTGATTGTCACTTTACCAGAATTAGGGTAGAGTTTTGGACAGAATTAAAAATGTCATAAACTCTGCCCAATATATGATCACCATGCGTGATTTTTTGACATTTTCTAAATTTTATACCATTTTCAAGCTATAAATTATTTGTATTTTCTTAAGAATAATTTTTAACCTTAATGATATTTACTATTGGATTAATGCCGACAGTATTATACTAGCCATTCGATTTCTTAATTTGTTACATTATACTGTATATAAGTTCAGTCTACATTGCATGCATTTCTTCAAGCCCGAAATTGAGATAATGTCAGTCAGTATCTAAAAAGGTAATGAAAATTTTGTCGCATTATTTATTCATAAAAGGTAAAATCTACGCGATTACTTTGCCTCATTCTATGCAAACTCTGAACTGACCCATTTTATGGATGTCCTATTCTTGCTATAAAATAATAGTTGAACGATAACTCCACTGGAGATGATAATAGTATGATAATCATTTCTTAATTATCGATGATTTTAATTTATGATACGGCGTATCTAGATATTTCTAAATTTAAATAATTCATTAGGATTTAAAGTTCCATTGAAAAAGAAAACTAATAAAATTATAGTTTAAAGATTATTTCTAAATTTTAATAATTCATTTAATTCATTAAAATTTTAAGTTAAATTGAAAAGTCAACTGTTAAAATGATAGTTTATAGTTTAAATTTTAAAGGAAGATGATAAAGTTTTTTATTTTTTATATCAATTTTCACGTGCAATAATACACTTTCGACGCTGTGGCGCAGTAAACAAGAAACCTTTTAGCAGAAACACTGCTGCAACGCTTAAAATCTTCCCAAGTGCGTATAATACCCTTCCAGTATACACATACGGTTAAAAACCTGATTTTCAAGTAGGACTACTCGACCAAATTTTGGTATAAGGTTTCGTTAGATACGACTTTTCCTTACATACAAACATCACCAACACTGCAACACATTAATGGAGCTTTTTTTTTATCTATCTTCGTTATAAGCGTCCTTTTTCATCCTCAAGAAATAATTTTTTACCCGTTATTCATGCATTATTATGACGCTTTCAAAGCCAGTTCTTTTCCCTCATTCAAAAATTCCTTCCTCGTCTCCATAAAAAATTTCACGTGACCTGTAAGGACGAACAAGATCTCATAAAAATAGTTAAAATATATAAAATGACTACACTTCCGCAATTGGATGTTCATCTACAAGTGAAATACTCAAAATATTATTAATGAAATTTATGAATCTTTAATATTAAACCACAACTTGTAATGGCAAAGTAAAATTTATAATGTAACTTTTTTTTTTGGCCAATGTAAAAGTCAAAAATTGTATGAAATTAATTCAGTTTTATTAGAATGATTCAATGACAAATCATAAAAAAATTTTACAGACAATGCAAAACTAATTAATGTGCTATTAAATTCCTCTCATCAAGATATACAGTATGTATTAAAGATTACATTTCTAGTATTAATAAGTCAGATAATAACTCATGCTAAAGAATAATGAAGCATATGACATAATTATTTAGACCAAATATTAACCAGGTACTAAACGCCCATTTCTAGGTTGAGTGGGACGTGAATTGTAACCAATAAGATCACGAAGAGTGATAAGCTGATCTACGCTGATTGGCAGAATTTTAGTAGCGACCCACCAGGTAACAGTTTCACTGCATGGAGGTGTAGTAAGACTTCCAGAATATCTATAAGCCTACGTGATTGAAAAATAATAATAATTAGTCCTGTCTATATGTGACAATTTAACGTATAAAATTTGGCTTGTTACCCAGGATGATCGCGTCCGAGCAGTAGTATAGAATTCTGAAGACAAGTCTACTGTAATATTATGCCATGCCCCGAACTCCCAGGTTTCGCCTTTGGGAGGCTATGTTAAATATAGATTATAATAGTTAAACTTTGATACTAAATTCGTGACACGTAAAGAAAATAAACGCTTACATATATATTGTTAATTGAATTCAAGAATTTACTAAAACCTCCGGCATTAACACTATAAAGGAAGCCAATAACAGATAGGTTATCACTTCGATCTTTAAATACAAAATGAGCTTCAGCATCGTAATGTTTTCCATTAATACGATGTTCAGAAGGAGTATGAAAATGAACTTGTTGAAAGTTATAAGTCACGGAATTAATAGTAATAGAACTTCTTGATAATAAATCTGTGATTTCAATAGTATGACCTTTATTTGCAATATTAAAATGATCAGTTCCACTTATTTTAAGAAAATTAAGTGGTAGTGCACTTGGATTGTCAGTAATAGTATTAAAATTAATTGGGGATTGTTTGTTTCCTCCACATTTTGGATGATTTACATTCCAAGATGCTGGACCTCCATCGTAATTATAATCATCAGCAAAAATTGATGATACTAGAATTAATAAAAGGACAATGGCGATAATTAAAAATGATTTCATTAACGTAGTAAGAATATGTTTTTATTTTGTGAAAAGAAATTCCTTAATTCCTTCCTTAATGATTAAGTTGAAACGAAAAGTTCCTGTATTTATATTTCTAACTACTTATTTTTGACGTGTAATTTCCATTTGGAAATCCATTCGTTTTCAAATTTCAATTCGCTTGTCAATATCTTCTAATATCGTAGAGGCTTATCATAGAGGCTTTGTCATAGAGGCTTCTGTATCTTCATGTTCAACTGTAAGTGGGGATAAAAACATTTCTTGTTTTGGAAGTGACATGAAATAAACAGCCACGATGTGGCTAAAATGCTTATAAATATTCAATCACATGTCATACCATATTTTGCGGTTAGTAAGCACCCCCGAAAATAAGCACCCTGGCCAGAATTATGGCAATTTTGGCCAGAATTATGAGGATCTTGGCCGGCATTAAGTGCAAAAATGGGGTGCTTATATACCGCAAAATACGGTAATTGCGTAGAAGAATTTTTATTAGATGACAAACATGATTACAAAACTGTTAGCATCGCCACCGTAAAAATGGTAGCCGGATTTATTCTCAATTACGTTAGATTATCGATTTAAACCAAATTTTTTCTTCACTATATTTTTTTTATAAACTTATATTTAAAAGAAGAGTCACTTAAAATTTGAACGAACAATTTTTTAACCATAAATATCGGTTTGGCTTATTAAATCATTAGAGAAAACGAAAAGATATTATAGTGCTAAAAATCGTCAAACTATGCCAAGGGTTTCAATAAGAATACAATGTATCGGGAATAATTGTATTAGAAACATAAAGAACATAAAGTTTAAGTATTACACATCGCAGTATATTATTCAAAACTATACTATAAAAAAAATTCTTTAAATTTTTATTTGTAAAAAAACTAATAATGAAGTTCGATAACCTTAAAGTTCTGATAAATCGTTTAATTGATTATCCGTGGGGCATGGTCTTCGAAAGTACGTGGAGCTCTAACCGGCATGTGTAACCGGCAAGTAAATCCGTCTAGTCGTTCAAAACTGCGTAACATTTCCCGTGATGCTCTCGTGGTACTATTACTAACGTATATCAACGATAGCCGTTGCGTCTAATTCAGAGGCTCTACATCTCACGGAGAAGATTTGTCCTTCGAACAGGTGCCCCGATGAGGGAATTACCATCACGAAGTCGGGCAACCTTCTTCTAGTCAATTTTAATTGTTTTTAAAAATTTACAACCCTTTTTGTCGTCGATTTCATTTATAATAGACACTCATATACTACAACTTTTAAAAATTTAACAATTAAGAATAGAGTAAACCATTCCCTGCCTGCTCCATTTTAGGTTTTTTAAGTTAAATCTTCTGTCACCAAAGGTTGAGACAGCAATCTCTTGGGAAGACGGTTCCACTGTGGAGTTTGAAAGGATATATAGACTGAGGGTTATTAGTAATTTTATTTTGCTTAATATAGATTTTCCTTTTCCCAGTTGTATCTTTTTTCTTTGATTTCCAATCTTAATAAATAATTGAATGAATGATCGACAATAATATTGCAATAAATTAATCGGTTCGGACCGGATAAATAGTTCATCCACTAGTCATGTTACATAAATTTATTTGAATGAATCGATATTTTTCGTATAATTGATAGATTAGTGTTTACCTCGGAATGAAATTTTATTTACAAAAAATTAATTACTATAAATTTTCAAAGATTCACGAAATTATCTATGTGAATTTATATATATATATGCGCATGAAGCATTCTTTCAGGTGATGTATAAATTCTTTTTTTTTTTTATTTTTTCCTCAACAATGATATCAATAATTGTTTCTTTATTCAGAATTTCTGATATTTTTTATATTTTCACAACTTTCATAATTCTTTATGTATCTCGATATTATTATCATTATTTCACGCACTCGTCTAAATCCTTTACATGGCCCATTTGACCATTTCCACTTCCAATAGTTGATAACGTTCATCAAAAATTTGGATATGAATTTAACGATTGGTTAATGTCATTGCATAAAAAATATGGAGATATGTTTGAAATAAATTTAGTGGGACAACGTACAATCATATTATGCAATACATATTTGATTGAAAATATGAATATACTTTCAACAAAAACTATATATCCTTTTAGAAGATATATTGTTTCAGAAGGATTTAAAGAATATGGAGTTGATGGTACTGGAATAATTAATAATATTGATCCAAAATCTTGGAAATATAATCGTCAATTTTTCACTCAATCTATGATGACTCCAAGTTTTAATTATCAAGCTGTTGAATGGACGAATGAATTAATGAGTGAAATGGAATCTTATTGGAATAAACTTGGAGAAAATCATGAATTAGATCTCAAAAAATGGATGCATAGGTTTACAAATGATATGATTTTTAAAATTTCGACAGGAGAAAGAAATAATTCTCTTACTTCTTACTATCACCTGAAAGTAATGATTTAGACGAAAAAGAAAAAGAAAAAATCAATGAATCTGAAAATTTTATTCAATCTTTTGAAAAATTATTAAGTGGATCTATTTACTTTTTTTACTTTAATAGATTTATACGTCATTATGTTCCTTTTATTCGTGGAAAAGCAATTAGTTTATTAAAAATAGAGATTACATATACGAAAAAGTATATAAAATTATTAAAGAAAGAAGGATTGAAATTGAGAATACACCATTAGATCAACCTCTCCGTCACCATCAAATATAGTCGCAAATACACACCGCGATATTGACATTGTGATGTTGATATCGATTTGTTAAGACCGTTGACTGATAAAGAAATTTTGGGTAAATATACTTGATTCCATTGGCGGGGAAACTCATACTGTGAATAAAAAAATTCATTTTATTAAATATAGTTTCAAATTTGTTTTGCTTTATTATATATCATCTTGGACATCATCCAAAAGTGGTATAACGATTACGACAAGTATTTGATGAAGTTCTTGGAAAGGAAGTTACAAGCCCATAACACATAATGATATCGATAAATTACAATATTGCGATGCAGTTATTAAGGAAGTATATCGTCATTTTCCTATAAATTACTCACTTGGCCGTGTAAATGTGAAAAAGATACGATTGAAAGGGTTAATTGGCCAGAAAAAACTTCATTTTCAATACTTTATTGTACAATAATGAAACGAAAGGATTATTGGACTGATCCCGAAAAATTCGATCCTGATAGATTCATAAAATTTGATGAAAGCAATAAATATTTACTTGAAAAACAACACGTTAAACTGCTTTCTCAATTTTTGGAGGTGGAATTAGAATCTGTTCTGGAAGAAGATTAGCGATGATTAATTTATAGAAAATGACATTGAAATGGCAGATCCAAATGCACCACTTAATTACAATTCTGATTTAAGTACAATTTGTAAAGAATTACTTGTTAAAGTAAATTCAAGAAAATTTTAAAAATAACGTTTTCCTAGTATTAAAATATTTATTTAATCACTAAGGACAAACAATTGATAAAATACTGAATTCCATTATTACTAACTGAGGTATCATATTCATATAATAATATGAATATTAGCTTCTTTATAAATTCTTTCAACATCTTTCTACTCTCTCATCTACATAAAATAAATTGATTTTAATACGTTTTTTTAACATTAATCAATTAACTGTTAATTAATCAGTTTTAAAGACCCTTGGTTAATCAGTTTTTAATCGGGTAAGGCTTTTTTGATCGGTTTCAACCTCTGTTCCAGCCCTTCCCTATAAAAAAAGTGGATACGTTTTTTATACGGAATTTATACGGAACAATACGTTTACATACTGAAAGATACGTTTTTCATACGGAGAGATACTGAATTGGT
>JADRCO010000306.1:0-38353 GCA_021464525.1 Rhizophagus sp. LPA8_4_AMF | reverse complement strand
TGGCTCTCTAACAGATATTTTTAAGCAGGAGTTTGGAAAATATTAAAAGATTTTTTCTTGTAACGAAGTAAAAAAAAAGATGATCTTAAATTTTTTGCCATATATGGGATGACGTAATATACTGTACCCTTAACGTACGCACCGTGTGTACGTACATCCTACCAGGGTTTAGAAATTATGCACTTGCACGTGATAGTTTTACACTTAACTCCGGCCAGTGCGTACGTTAATATCGTACACGTGATGCGTAAGTTAAGGATGCTCCGGAAATTTATAGGTATGTAACCCGTAAAATTTTCAATATTTTGATACTCAATTCCAGCCGGAATTAACAAATAAATATGTAAGTCTGGCTGGAATTAATGCCAAGCAGCCAATAGAAAATTCGAAATGTCGAAATTATCAAAATTAATAAAATTACAAATGGAATTTTTTTCGGTGCATTTTCTATTTAAGTAAACCATAACCTATATATTAACCTATGTACAGTAGACGAATTAAGTCATCATTTGCACGATAAAAATTGAAAAGTAAATACAGGTATAGGATACGTTTGAATGATTGAAATAAGATTAAAATAAGCCAAAAAGTCAAATATTAATATATCGAAATTATCTTATTAAATAATGTAATTTCATAAAAAATGAATAATAGTAAAGTTTTTCTGTTGGTTTTTAAAAAATTCTATTTTAATTTCATGAATATAATTTACCTTATAATCACTCCCCGGCATTATGGCGTTAAGAAATTAGCCATGTGACTAATAACATTTGCGGTCATTTGCCAGATTTTCCGGAAGTTATAAATTTACAAATTTACAAGTTAAATAAATTTCTAAGTAAAAAGTAAAAAAGATTATGTTACTTCTTTTTCAAATTTATTTAACTTTTATGACATTAGATATTTATTTATTTTATGTCACATAGGAGGAGTATTATGACATTAGATAAGTTTCTACATATTCTTTTGATATAATAAATTATGAGATCACGTGGAGCGAAAATTTTGTGGTGATACAGTCATACAGATAATAAGTACTTAGGTATCATACAAACATTTAGTTAAGTTCTATCATATTTTGTAAACATGTGACTTAATGTTACTCACTTTCTAACATACTCGGAAATTTCTACGTACTAATCAACAGTAATTTATTTTGACTCCCCTTTTATTTTAACGAAAATGATTATTGACAAAAAAACTCAAAAATATGACCGTCAACTTCGGTAAGTATTTAATTCAGTAAGAAGGGTAAATACCGAAGTTATCAACGGTAAATAATCGTTATTCATAACAAATAGTTTGTGGCAGGCAAGTGGTCAGGCAGCACTAGAGACTGCCAAAGTATGCCTCATTAATGGTACAGCAACAGGCTGCGAAATTCTAAAGGACTTGGTTTTGCCTGGTGAGTATCTAGACATTACTATTATCAAACATTATACGCTTTTAATTATCGGAGCTGTCATTAGGCATAGGATCTTTCACTGTGGTAGACGGAAAAATTGTTGAAGGCTCTGACGTTGGGAACACATTTTTCTTGGTTTCCGACAGTATAGGCACGAATAGAGCTCAAGCGGTTACAGAGTTTTTGCAAGAGCTAAATGAAGACGCAAAAGGGTTTCATTTTTCTGAGGTATGATTTTAATTCCCGGCCTGATCAATCATTCTTTTAACACGTGACCGATATAATTTATTATCTATAGGATCCAGTTGCTCTAATTGAAAATCAACCAGAGTATTTCTTGCAATTTTCCATTGTGATCACTACGGATCTTCCCGAAAAACCTTTACTCAAGTTAGCAGATACTCTATGGAATGCAAAAATTCCTCTTGTTATTGTACGCACTGTTGGTTTCATAGGATATTTTCGTATCGTATTACCAGAACATACTGGTAAGATTGAATTTGCAAAAAATTGTATAAATTTTCCTTAAGAAATTTATAAATTCTATTCATATTTTATTTTAGTTGTGGAGACGCACCCGGAAAACGTTATTGATCTACGATTAGATGTTCCTTTTCCAGCTCTTGAGCAATATGTGAATACATTTAATTTTGAAGCCTTAGATAGTATGGATCATGCGCATGTTCCCTATGTAGTGATACTTTTGAAATATCTGAAACAATGGAAACAAGACGTAAATACTTATAGAATTCGTTAAGTTGAAAGTTAATGATGTAATGATGTATAGCCTATTAATTTATTGTTATAAAAAAAAGCACGATGGCAAATTACCCAGTACTTCTGCAGAAAGGAACGAATTCAAACAGCTTGTTCAAAGTGGTAGACGCAATGTTGATGAGGAAAACTTTGATGAAGCGTTGGCAAGTGTATGGAAAGCTTGTGCAGCTACTAAGGTGCCTCGTCATGTCGATGAGATCTTTAGGAATTCATCATGTGAAAACATAACGACCGAGGTATGATATGACCGTATGATACATAAATTTACTACTTTACATTAATCACTTATTTTTGTTGCTGTTTAGTCATCAAATTTTTGGATTAT
Organism: Rhizophagus sp. LPA8_4_AMF; assembly: GCA_021464525.1. Classification (NCBI taxonomy): domain Eukaryota; kingdom Fungi; phylum Glomeromycota; class Glomeromycetes; order Glomerales; family Glomeraceae; genus Rhizophagus; species Rhizophagus sp. LPA8_4_AMF. Next base: position 35,846 of record JADRCO010000306.1, on the reverse strand, counting down.
TGCTCGAGCTGTTCGTGATTTTGTATCAAATGAAGGTCTAGGTTTACTTCCGCTCGCCGGAAATGTACCAGATATGAAAGCTGACACTTCTAATTATGTTGCAATGCAAAACATGTATGAAATATTTTGATATTGTCATATAGTCACTATAAAAAATATGATACTTAACTGCTTAATTACTTAATTTTTCTTTAGCTATCGTCAGAAAGCTAAAGAGGATATATCTGCTGTTCGTACGCGTGTTCATGGTATCTTGAATTCTATTGGACGACCAGCTGAATCCATTTCCGATGACGAAATAGATAGTTTTTGCAAGCATGCATCCTTCATTCAAGTTATTCGATACAGATCATTACAGGAAGAATACATAACTGAACCGAAGAAACTCGATATCGGTAAGTTAAATATCAACTAATATCTTCTAGATAATAATTTTACGACATTCATATCTTTGAAATTAATAGGTCGATGGTTACAAGATCCTCAAGCAAATATTGTTCATTATGTTCTTATTCGAGCAATGGATCGATTTTATGAATCTCACAATCGTTATCCTGGTATTTACATTTGTATACTTTATAACCCTCATTATATAAGATTATATGTTATATCCTTATCCTTATTATTTAATAACTTTATAGATGCCGCAACTTATTTCCTTGAAGATGATGCAGAAGAAGTAAACGAGGAAGCAAAAAACGAACTTAATACTTTAAAAACTTACGTTAATAATTTATTGGGAGAGTGGGAAATAACAAATTATCCGGAACATTTAGATAATCATATTCATGAAATGTAAGTATAAATGCTATTTAATTTTATTGCTTCATTGATCTCCAAGACGCTAATTGACATATGCTTTATACTTTGTTAGTTGCCGAGCTGGAGGTTCAGAATTGGCAAATATTGCTTCTTTACTTGGGGGCATGGTGTCACAAGAAGTCATCAAACTCGTCACTAAACAATATATTCCTATGAATAACACAGTAATTTTTGATGGTGTAAGGTCAACTTCTTCTTCATATATATTATAAGAATTTTATAAGAACCTTTAATAATGGTTCGTGTGGGATATGATGGGTTAATAATAAATAATAAAACTGTACAGTTGAAATCATTGCACATGATTTAAAATATTTCAACCAATTAAAATTAATTATATTATTTCATGATCTAATCCAATTTTGACTGATGTTACTATGTGGCACAATCGTACAAAAAATCACGAAATTTTCTGAATAATTGAGTTCAAAAGAACGCCTTTCCTTGCCTCAAACGATTTGCTATGGGGCAAAGTGATCTTGATAGGTCAGAATAGTTTGGTCCTAATGCTAGTTTGATTGTCGTTTTAAAGTAAATTCATTTTATTAGGCAAATCGAAAAGTTAAGAAATTGCGAACTTATTTCGGAACTTGAAGTCAGGGAACTTTGCCGAAAAGCTAAAGAAATTCTGATAGAAGAAAGTAATGTGCAAAGAGTTGACGCGCCAGTAACAGTATGTTGAAGTCGTTTCTACTTAGTTTGAAACTTACTCCGTTTCTTGTTTAACAGTTCTTAACTGTTCAGATATGTGGCGATATACATGGACAATTTTTTGATCTAAAGGAATTATTCAAAGTCGGGGGAGATTGTCCAGATACGAATTACCTATTTTTAGGTAATTAAATTATTTATTTTATTTGAACCGAACTTTGAATTGTTAATATTGTTAATTTCACTTTTTGTGGTATAGGTGATTTTGTAGATCGTGGTTTTTATAGTGTAGAAACATTCCTGTTGCTTCTCGCACTCAAGGTTGTTTTTTGAAATAATTTTTTTGATTTTTTAAAATTTAATGGTCTGTTATACTAATACATTTCCAAATAAATTTAGGTAAGATATCCTGATAGAATTACTCTGATACGTGGTAATCATGAATCACGACAAATTACACAAGTATACGGATTTTACGATGAATGTCTTCGAAAATATGGTTCGATTAATGTATGGCGACATTGCTGTGAAATTTTTGATTACATGAGTTTATCCGCAATTATTGAAGATAAGATATTTTGTGTACATGGTGGATTGTCACCATCCATCACTACATTGGACCAAGTATTTATATCTCTTTATAAAATTATTTAGTTGAGAAATTATATATTATGTAATATGTACTAAAAATCTTTTTTTGTGGTTTAAATTATAGATTCGTATGATTGATAGGAAGCAGGAAGTTCCACATGATGGAGCTATGTGCGATCTTCTATGGTCTGATCCAGATGGTAATTAACTACAATTTTAAATAGCATAATAAAGTTATAAATAATATACTAAATCTTATCTATTTGAATTCAGATATTGACAGTTGGGGCTTAAGTCCTCGAGGAGCGGGTTATTTGTTTGGAAGCGAAATTGTTAGTGGGGTAAGATCATCTTAATCTAGAATATCGAATATTTCATTTTGTTTTTTCTTAATCGATTCTTATTCCGTCTAGCATGCGGTAAAATTCATTTTTTATAGTTTTTACATACCAATGATTTAGAACTTATAGCGCGTGCTCACCAATTGGTAATGGAAGGTTACAAATTGATGTTCAACGACACTATAGTAACTGTATGGTCTGCACCAAATTATTGCTATAGGTAAGATTTAATTTTAGGTTACAAAACTATCTTTTTATTTGTAATAATATTCTTAATGTTTTCTAGATGTGGAAATGTAGCAGCGATTCTTGAATTAGATGATAAATTAAATAAAAATTATAAAATTTTCGATGCAGCAGCACAAGTATGACCAATATATTTTACAATTTTAATGTTTAGTCTTGAACATATTTTGATTTTTGTTTTCATATTTTAGGAAATTCGTGGTTTGCCAGCAAAAAAAACGGTGCCAGATTATTTCTTGTGATGATATCTCCATTCATTTGTAGTTCATCATAATACAGTCGGACAATAGTTTGCTCTAAAATTTTGGCGCAAATATATTTAATATGGTTGACTTTATCTTATATAACAGCAGGTTCTTGACAAAGGACTGGTAGCTAGTTATTATTGAATCAAGTTAATTGTAAAGATCTGAAGATGATATTATTCACACTTATACATTCTATTTAAATTAACAAATACATATTTATGTCAAATACTAATTATTAGTAGAATATTACCCAATTAACTAATTTGGAAAAAAATGTGATTGTAGTCTTTAGAACTTGGAATATTATGATTCTGCTTTAACATGATTATTAGAAAAATGACAGAAGAAAAAAGAAATAAATACTTTAGATTTGAAAGATGAACAACAGGTAAGTAACAGGTATAAATAGTTTTATTTATATGCAATTTGAAATTAATATTTATAAAGAAAATTATATTAATAGTATTTTGATTGATTAAATAAAGATTAATTTAATATTTTTTCAAAATTGTTTATTTTTATATTACTTTTTTCTTTTCGTACTTTGCTACTTGCTATATATATATGCAGGACCTTTTGCTAATAATAAAAATGATAAATGGTTAATAGTTTTAAATTGTAACAATTATAGGTGCTGATTCGATCAGTATTTATTGGTATTTAACAATAAAAAAATAAAATAAAAAATTTAAATTGCAACTATTAAATAAATTCCATATATAATTATTTCTTAATAATAAAAAAGATAAAATTGACAAATTTGCTTAATTTCTTTTTTGAAAAAAGTAGAAGCACATTATAAAAATTGTAAGTTTGGGTTTATACTACATAAATTTTTCAAGTGATATTGTATGTAAAATTGGAATTGTTCTTTACCTATATCTCTTTTTATGATATTAACTATGACATATTGTGTTTAAGTAGAGTGGTACTTGTATTTATTTAATTCGAAATTATCAATAATCCCTATTTCAAACAATATTCTTTTTCATTAGAGCCTGATATTTAGTTTAAAAGTATTACAAAGTCACGAGCTTGCTTATCACTGCTGCGCAATAACTACGGGTATGTCGTAACGCGATTTGATCTACTTTGTTATAAATAAATTTCACTACTAAATACTAATATTTTAATCTCGGTTTATTCTGCATCCTCGCAAGTCGCAAGATTTTTTAATATGGAAGCAAAAATCGTTGATTATATTGCTAGAAAGGAAATAAAAGAACTTGGTCTATTTCTTGATACCGTTGACTTACAAGAAGTACGCGTGATGTAGTATAATAAAAAATCGCTGTTATCAAATTTTGCAACTTTTTATAATAAAAACGTGTATTTCAGATAAAAAAGTTAGTGATAAATATATTAAAAGACGATTCAAAGTTCTATAACGAAAATATTACGGGTTGTTTTGCAATAATATGTGCACTTTTTAAAGGTAAGGACAATGTAATGTTTTGATATCTTGACAGTGTTCGTTTTCTTAGTTTTATTTAGAAAATTATTAAAAAAAACCTATAGCTTTAGCAATAGATGAGATAAAAAGCGAGAAAAATGCTCTTGAGGATAGGAACGGAAAACGTGGCACAATTATTCATGAAATTGTTAGATGGTATACAAAGCAATTATTACAGAACTGACTATCAAAATAACGTTAACAATAATGCTTCTATTCAAAAGGTTAATTGAAAAAGGAAGTGACACTTCGTCTTTTTTTGATAAAGTAATATCAGATTTAGTAGGAATATGTGTTAACGAGGTAAATCTTGAAAATGACGTTATTCTTTCGAATTCTAAATTTGTTGAATAAAACAATATAATTGAAAATTAAAGATCGCTGTTGGTACCACTGATTCCCCCGTAATGATTGGAGTTTTTGTAGAGATCACTACATGTATTATACATGCTATCCAACGCGGGAATTCCTTGCATGGAAAGTTATTTTCATTCTTACCAACATTATTATCCGCCTTTGATTCTTGTAATGAAGTAGTGACATTTCCTTCCGGTCAAAATTCAACTGGTCATTCTATGTCCGGTCAAGATTACAAAAATTACGTGCTAAATAAATTATGCAATACTAAATGGCACGCAAATAATGTCCTAAGTTTGGCTGGGGAATTTCGTGATATCACAATGTCTAATGAGCAGGTATGGAAGTCTCTATTTAGGTTAATTATTTAAAATCTTATTTATTAAAATATTTAAATTTTGCCGAATTAAAGTTAAATTTTGTGGTAGAAAAAATTATGAGGTAATCTGTACATTAATTTATTACTTTATTACGTTTGTGTAATGCTTTTTTAACTTCTTTATCTCAAATTAGTCATTTTGATGCAATGGACATCAATGGAGTTCCTCCTCTTATTTATCAGATGCTATTACTTTCAAGAAAGGTTGATTTTTTTTTATTATAATTGAACGAATGTTGCAATTGTTTTTACTTGCTTTGACAGAGAAAATTCTCTTTAGGGACAAAAACGTTTAATCTTGCAAGGAATTACAGAATTTTTTAACAGATTAGATGATGAAATAAATTGTGATCAAGATGACGATACAAAGTTAGTATAAGATAAATTGAAGATGTTTAATATATTTAAAAAATTTTCAATATTTTGGAATTTTAGTGAACATAAAAATAACAATTTCGTCGATAAATTATCATTTTCGCAATTGAGCCACATGGAAGGCACAGTAATTATCCATATTTGTTTCGCGATTACTCAGGATCAGGTTGATTTCAACTTTAAATCAATATTTTGTTGGTTTAATTTTTCATTTCTTGATAGTCTTAATTACATAATCTAACAGGAATTAGGGAATGAATTCCTTAAATATATGAAATCGGGTAAAACTTCATCCTTGAAATCATTTAGCATCGCTTGTTTGTTGTCAATTGCGAGGATACATCGATTTGAAGACCAGGTATGGTATGCTTAATTGAAATTTTGGTCAAACTTACAATCATTAATTCAACATTTTATAAAGGCTCTTGATTTTCTCAAGATGTCAATTTTAACGGTGTTTAAAGATATGGAAAAGTTGGAAAAGGCAAAATGGATAGCCAGTATGCGAGATATTACAATAACTTCATAAATGAGAGTTATATCTTGACTTTTAACATGTCCTTCCACTTACTAGAAGTCGATATTTCAGAGATCATTTCTTCATTACCATTAATTGACCTTTTCCAAAATATAACACGGAAGACATCGTTTGGATGGGATCAGGTCACACAAAGTTTGGTACAATTAGGAATTATTTTGATGGATTTGGCAGTTCCTTCTGCACCATGGGGAAAAGTTTCTGGTGAGAATACAGTGTACATGATGAATTTTGTTATGACAATAGAATTTACTAATAAAGTGGTTTCAAGATACAACAAGGAGCAAAAAGGGAATGTCAATCACGACAAGTATGATTAAAGATTTAGGAACAAAAATTTTACTAGAAATGTTCAAAGTAAGATAACATGAATGAGTTAAGAATTCTTACAAAGAATCAATTTCTCAATTTAATAATTTATTTAGATTCATGATATGGTCCGTGCAGAAATATTAGACCAGATTCAGTCTCGAATTATTTCTAAATCATCAAGTGTTGAATATTTTCTGGGTTTATTGGAATTGATTGTAAAAGAGACCCCCGAATTTCTTTATAACTATATTGCCAGGGTTTGTATTAAAAATTATTTTCCGAAATGCTCTAATTTTACAAAAAGAAAATTAATAGAAAATTTGTAGATTAAAGGGACACTCGAATATTTAACATTTTTATCCGTCACAACAGCTGATAATCTATTGAAAGCAATACAACCACTACTTTATACAAATCAATCACTTCGTGATGGACTAATGGTTATTCTACGAAAAGGTTTATTTACGAAGTATGGGTTTATTAATAATTCAATTTCTTTTTTTAATGGCTCTATAAATCACATATTTCTGATTTATGATTATAGAGAATTGGAAGGGCGTCAAATTGCGTTGATCGGATATTTGAGACTGCTGAAAATGCAAGCGATGCATAATCGCGAAATATGCCCAATGCCTCAAATGTCGTCTAATGTAATACTTAGTGATAATCGAACCGCTCTCTCTTTTGAAATCATAGGTAAGATTGTCTCGTTTTCTACTTACTAAATGTAGTTAACATTATTATCGAATTATAGGTAATCTACGCAAGTGTTTTAGTCAACAGCCACAGCTTAGGCTTTCTTTATATGAAGGTTTGCTAGAATTGATGGATATTCATCAATGTGGCAACCCAATAGTCCCGATGATCTTTGACATTTTATACTCGCATGTATGGGATTTTGAAATTTTTTTTCCAAATTATTATCGTGTATTAAATTTTTTTTTTTTTAGTTCCAAAAATTTTTTGAATTGAGATCATCTCTGTATGCGACATTTCACGTCGAAAATTGTATAGAAACTTCAAATGGCGAACCACATATTCTTGAGCCTTTACCTTATTTATTGGCTTGTTTAAGCAAATCGATTACTTTTAATAAAACCATCGAGGACAATGAAGGTGAGACGCTTGAACTGTTTAAGATCAAATTGCGATCAATTGGTTACAATTTAAGGTCGCGTTTAATTTAGGAAATTCCAAGTTCAATGAGACTCAACTTGAAGAAAGTAAAATGAAATTGAAAACATTGATCGAGCAATTAATACATTCAGACATGTCTGAATTCATGATTTATCCGAATGCTGATTTTAGGATGAGTTCCAAAGAGGGTAGTCGTAATAATATGTGTGCCTCTATTCTACTTGGAATGTATGAGGTAGTAATTTAGCTAAATACAAGTTGGTATATTTACTTTATGGACTGATGACATTGCTTTTAAAATAATAGGCGGCTATCGAACATACCTTTTTGGCCTCTGAACCCACTTCACAATCATCAGAGATTATTTTAAGGTTATTCAAAAGATATACGGCGTTATTTGAAGTTCTAAAAGAGAAATCAGCAAACGCTCGAGGTTATTTTACGATGTCCTTATGGTTAAATTCCGCGAACATTAAATTGCTAAGAATTATGTTTGTTTTGATATACAGGCCGTAAGACAGTAACTTCTATTACAGAGAACTCGATCTTAAGCTTCAAATGCACTACTGAACTTTGTAAATTTACTCTCCAAGATATTGATGATACGGAAATTGATGCTGCAAATTCTGTATTGAGAGCCGATGCAGGATTTGTAAAATATATTACTGCGGTAGCTCATAACAAAATATCTCAGGTATGCCTCAAATGAATTTACACAAAAGTACTAATTATTAATATAACTTCATTTCCCTTGTTAAGATAATGTCGAACTTTAATCCCGAAGATGAAAAAACATTTGGTTATTGTACGTCCTTAGCACAAGTGTTTATGAATGAATTTATTAAAAGCAACAAAGCAAGCGTTGCTACACGTCAAGATAATAATAGCAAAAAGGATAGGGTAACAAATATTTTAATACATTCTTTTAACTTGAATAGTAGCATAATGCGTCTAATATATAAATTATACCAGGGGAAATCCGTTTTTACAATTGCAATTGAGAGCTTAGCGTCATTAATCCAAGCAGTGTCGTTTTGTTGGCCAGACATGTTAATTGACTTCTTAGCTCTATCCTATCCACCTGATCTTGCAGATGAAGTAATTCCAAATGATTTAAATGGATGGCTAGATTTATATATTCGAGAATTTGAGGTAGACTTACTAGATATATAAATTTAATAGACTAAAATGTCATGATTTCGTATGCACTTATATTATACATTTTGTAGCAATTATTCATCATTTCACTTAATGAAAGAATTCCTCATATAAAGGAAGCATTGGGATTATTTCAAACAATAACTTTATTATCATCTCATTTCACTGATTCGATTGATACTTCTGAATCGCATGGGCATTTGGAACAATTGGTTACTTGGCTTAGAGCATTATGTAAAGAACGTGTTATCGAAGACACTATTCTTGCCAAAAATATTATTAGTCTTTTAATAAAATTGGAGAAGGATATGCCGGACTTTGAGACTAGCGCAGAAATAGCTCATGATATGCTGTCTGTGTTAGGTGATATCAATGGCAATGCAGACGAAAATGAGGTGAATCCTAAATTCGTTATCGTCAATCCGAGAACTAGTGGTATAATATGCAACATCTTAATAGGGTCTATAGAAAATATGTATGAAGAAATAGAATGGTTCTTGACCCGAATGAAGTTGATATGCAGCGTAAAAGGTAGTTTAGACATTTATCATGGATTTATCATGGATTAGATAATAATAACTTATTATTGATGAATTTGATTTCTACTATAACAGATAAAGATCTTAATCGTGAAAAAGTTAACATGACAGACGTTGAACAAATAATATGCTCAAGATTAACTACAATAATAAACACTATGATATATATGGAACAAACATCACTCCAAGACTCGTCTTCTGAACAATTAATTAAATGTCTACAGAAATCTTATAAAGTCATGATAGCATTAATTAAATATGTAAGTGTTTATTATACATTTAATTACTTTTTCTTTTTGATTAATGGATGTTATTTTATTTTGTAATCTTAGAAAATTGCTGAGGGAGGCGAGATTCTCAAACATTTCATAGACCTGATAGAATTAACCGGGTTAAAGTTGACAGAAAACTTATACAGTTTACTTTTAGCATTTGGTTCAAAACCAGAGATAAACCGGATACAATTAGGTAAAAAGCGTAAGCCTAAGACTAAACCAACAACGCAAAAGGTAAGCTGAAGTTATAGCATTATTTAAATATATCAAATACTAATAATCAAATGAACTGATAGGCACGAATCGCTAGGGAATCCAAGATAATACCTGATTTAATTTTCCTCTTAGAACAATATGAACGTTATTTAATTCAACTAACGAAAAAGTCTAAAGTAAGAAAGAAAAGTTTTAAACAAATTGATATTTATAAAAGATACAAATACAAAATTAAATGTCATTATTTTACGAATGTAGGTTGATTTGACGCAGTATATTAAAAGAGCTACTAATCGAGATTTTAAAATAAAAACGGATTTGATGGATAATAACGATAAAAATTCGAAGGTAGGTATCTTTGTACTTTGGAAAATTATACAAATTCGATTAAAGATTTAAATGATTTTATTCGCCAAAATATTAATTTATTTGGTACAGCCTACGAGTCAGGAAGTTGAGGAAGTTGAAGGTGAAGATGTAAGTATTTTTAATTCTTTAAAAAAGTTTCATTAAATAAATAAATAACTCTCCCATTAATTTAGAATAATGAAGAAGTTGTTTTAAGAAGCCGTCAAACTAAACGTCGTAGATCTTAAACTCCTGAAGCATTAGAAAATTAACCATATAATAGAATTACTTACAGTATATTGATACGAGATTAAAAAGTTAATAACTATAATATGAAAAAATGCAGTTTCGGCGATTTTTTTTGCATGCCTAATACGCTACTCGTTGTAGCATATATTAGAGTCTCAGAATATAACAAAAGCAATAATTACTTTGATATTAATACTAAATCAATTTATTTTTGACTTTTGAAAATATAATTATTTTGTAATATATGTAATGAAGTCTCTTTGTGGCGTCACGACTAACTTGCCTAATATTCTTATTTCTATTCTTTCTGCACTAACTTTGCCAAAGAAATTATTATATACAAAGTGCGGTGAATAAATTAAGATTACCTGTACCATCTTGATAGGGAGACGATGGTGAACCATCAGGTGCAGGGGATTTTTTTCCTGGTGAACACCCGCTGGACACTCATACTTCTACAATATGAGAGAAAACTCACTAGATGCTCTGTAGTCAAAGATTTTCTTGTCCCAAAATAGATAATTAGGGCAGGAAAAACTTCTGGTATAATTAAGTGAAAGAATAAAATTACAAAATCACTCAAAATTCTTATACTACTAACATTTCATAGTAGTTATTTTAATTATTATGACCACTTGAAAAATTGTGCATTTAGAGAGGGTGTGAGTAAGAGGGTGCATTTAGAGAATAAATATATAATGCGTGCACTTAGAGAGAGCGCACTTAGAGAGAGTTGACTGTAATAACAATTCTTGTATTAGCTCTTCTCGTAGTAAATCAAAAAAATAATAATAGTATTTGGGATGTTTCGGCATCCAGTAATCAAAATTGGATGATCTTTGAAAGCTCTAATCAAGGGGGATCTTTGCTTATTATTTCGGCATCTAGTAATTATATTTTGACAATCTTTGTATTATTAGATTCGTCTCGTCGAAAAGATTCTAACAATGTGTTTCATATTTGTAGTCACGATTTTATATTTGAAATGACGTAATTTCGACCATTTCGACTTTAATTTCTACTTTTAGGCCTCCCAGATCTTATAGGTTTTAATTTTATATGCATTTAAATAAATATTTTTTTTTTGACAATGAACTGGCTTTTTCAGCTATATTATAAGTAAAATTAATAATTAAGTTAAATTATACTGAAGCTAAAACTTATAATAATCATAAATTAAAGATTTTTAATTAATTTCTTTATTTATAGTAAAGTATTATTAAGTATTGTTAAATTTAATAAAATAATTGGCAAGTTACTTGTTACTGTTAAATTATTTGTAATATAGCATATAATTATTAATAATTATACCTATTTTTTTTAAAAAGTATATATATTGAATTTATTAATAATTTTTTATATGAATTTAATATAAAATTTAAATAGAGCTTTACCAATAATTATAAAAATTATAATTTTTAACGTTTGAATAACTTTATTTAGTTATATAAAGTAAAATATAACTAAAATTTTTAGGATAAAGATAAGATAATTTTCAGGAAATATACACTTTATTATACCTAATAAAGGAATTTTATTTACTGCGTATATATATAAAAAGGCACAGTGGATTATATATTTCAAGCTGCTAAATATAATTTAATGGCTTTATATATGCTTAGTCATTTGCTATTTATAATGATGATTGTAAATTAACCGAAAAAATAATATTAATAACAAAATATTCATCCCCCTTTTAAGAGTATCCTACTTAAAATACTCCTCTCGTCAATGTAAAAGATTTAACGTTTACTTTTAATTTAAATAATGCCGGTTACAGAATGGGACTGTTTTATTGGTTTATGTATGCATTATACAGGAACATCCATTTCATAAATCGTGGCGGGATGAGTCAAGAAAACCCGATGACGATTTTTCGTTACACGGGATTATATACACGGAATCTGAACCAAACCATTAAACAGTTAAAACAGTTCAGAATGAAATTCGACGGAAATCGGACTTCATTATATTAATAAATAAGTTAATCCATTTATAGGCATCTGACTGATCAGTTACATCAAAAGTTTTTGAGAACACTTTTTAGGAATTATGTATAATTACAATCGATGTCATAACAATTGATTTATTTATTTATTTACTAAACTTGCACGACCTTTTCATATAAAAGTGGCGGACTCGGTTTTATTTTCATGTTTTTTGTTCACTTTTTTTTTTTGTCATTTTTATCATAAAAAAATCCCCAAAAAATTTAATTTTATTTTTAAATTTAAGTTCTTTTTAATTTAAAAATAAAATTAAATAGTTTAATTTTTTATATTCCTGTTATTTTATTTTTTGATATATATTGTATAATATTTTATATAGTGTAATAATAATAATAATATATGATATATAATTTATTTTATTTTTTTTTATTGCTTTCTTTTTTATTTTTAATTTTATTATTATAATCACTTTCATTCATAAAATCATTTATTTGTTTATTTTTTTGGGTTTTCTTTTTATAATCCACTTCATAGTTAAATTTTTTTTTTCTACCCCTCAAAAATACGTCATAAACCAAGCATTTTGGTAAATCATTGAAAATCTGGAAAGATGTTGTCCAAACCCAATAAAATTATGCATGATCGAATTTCATTCCACTTTCTATTTTCTAATAAGCGTCGTAATGACGATGATCCAACAACGCCTCATTTTTCAACCACCACTAACAAATTTAAAAACATGCGTAAATATTATAGAAATACTCCGAAATACATAAAAAATCGAACAAGGTCAGCATTTAATTTAATTTTAGATATTTAAGGAGTAATATTACTTGACATACAAAAAAAAAATTATATAAAGGATAACATTTTCCTTCTGATCAAAAAAAATATAATAATTAAAATTTGTTGGATTTAGATTATTTTTAGATTGTTAGAATATTATTAGACTATTAGAATACTTACGCATTATATACAACATTATTCACTTTTTTTATTAGATTCGTGATGCATAAAATCAAAAACATTTTTCATAAAATCGAAGTAGAACCTAAGGTTCCAAAAGAACCACCATATCCATGGTCTTTGGAGAAACATTACAAAATCTCCAAAAAAATTCTTGGTACAGGATCATTTGGAGTGGTTAAAGAATGTACAGATAAACGTACTGGAATTAATTATGCTTTGAAAATCATTAGCAAAAGAGACATTAAAGGTAATTATCTAAAATTATATATTTGTTTAGATTCATTCATATTTATATTTATTTATTTATTTTTATTTATTAATTATTTATAGGAAAAGAACAGATGTTAACTACGGAACTCGATGTTCTCAAAAAAGTTAATCATCCGCACATTGTTACACTTCATGATTTATTTGAAACAAATAAAGCTGTTTACATAATCACAGATTTGGCTAGTGGAGGAGAATTATTTTATCAACTTCTTCTGAAAGGATCATATACAGAAAAAGATGCTGCGAATTTAGTACAACAAATTCTTAAAGGTGTAGAATATCTTCATGATCATGAGATCGTCCATCGTGATTTAAAACCCGAAAATTTATTATTTAGTGATAAATCTGAGAATTCAAATTTGATGATCACAGATTTTGGATTATCAAAAATATTAAGAAATGATAATGATATATTAATGACAGCTTGTGGAACTCCTGGTTATGTAGCACCTGAAGTTTTAAGACAAACTGGTCATGGAAAACCTGTTGATATTTGGAGTGTCGGTGTTATAATGTATACTTTATTATGTGGATACACTCCATTCTGGGGTGAAGATCAGCAATCTTTATTTGATAGTATTTTAAAAGGGGTTTATCTTTTTGAAGATGAATATTGGTCAAATATTAGTGATTATGCTAAAGATTTAATTGATAAAATGTTAACTTATGATGCTGATAAAAGGATTACCGCTAAAGAAGCATTGAAACATCCTTGGTTTCATATGGCTCATACGGTTGATAATTTTGATTTATTAAACAACGTTAGAACAAATTTTCCAGCGAGATCAACTTTTAAAAAAGCAATTAAAGTAGTTCAAGGTATAACTCGTTTAAGAATGAGCAACGTTAGATCTCATGATGATAATAATTATTCTTTATCTTCAAATGTAAATTATGGTTTAACAGGATTATCAAAACATGATAACATTGATATTTCTGATATTTCAAATTTGGATTTACAATTAACTTCTATGTCACGAAATGATACTTTTAGTAGTGATAAAATAATAGGAGTTTTAGGTCCAACCACTTCATCTTCTTTACCTACTATTAATAGTGATGATTCTATTTTAATTGATAAAGATTGGTATTCGAAAAACAAAGTTATACCGGTTTAACTAAATGACATTAAATAACAGGAATATATTATTTTTGGGATTTGTAAAAATGACATAGTTTTTTTTTTATTGATACATTCTTTTAATGAATAATATAACAATTTGTATAATTGTATTATAATAATAAGATTATAAAATAATAAAATAATTACTATTTTAAAGTTGTATTTGAAGATCAGAATAATCTAACTCGCCAATTTCACCGGCCGAAGTTACAATATTTGTTGCTTTATCAGCTGCTGCTTCTTTTACTTTTTCAATTTCATTAACTGGATTCTTTGGTACTCCCGTGATTAATGTAAAGTCAAGATTTTCAAGTATATTAGCTTCTATTTCATCTAAAAAAAATATATTAAAATATATAAATGATAAATATATATTTTACCATTTTCACTATCTTCGTCATTTTCTAATTTTAAAGAAAATTAAAACTTTTTCTTACCTTCGGTTGACGAAGTTTTGGTTGATGTATCAGCAACAAAAACACCATTACTTGTGGCCGCTTTAATATCAACTAATTTTGATGCATCTCCAATTACCAATATCGCATTGACAGCTGGTGAAAGAGCATCTAACGTTTCTGTATCAAATTTATCTATGATCTGGAATGTATATATGTGTGTAAAAAAAAATGATAAAAAATATTTTTTTTACATTTAAAATTATTATTCACCTGATCTGCTCCGTGAGCCAATAATATTGCAACTACATTCTCATATTTCGTATTTCCTTCCAACAGAAAGTCATTTTTCGTAGAATTAAATTCCTATTGATTATTTAAAATATTTGAACAATATGAAAAGTTTTATTTTATTTTTTTTATTTTCTTGTATAATAATTAATACCTTAAACTCATATCTTCGTTTCATTTCTTCTAAAAGATTTATTGCATGTCGAATCTCTCCAAACACTAACACTTCTTGCTTACTAACTGTCGTCATATTAAAATGTACTAACGAAAACCTTTAAAAAAAACGATTTGTCAGGCATTTTATAGGAAAATGCAATAGACATATGTTATGTAACGTTGATCAACTATTTATTATGAAATAATGAGATCATACGTGATTTTTATTAAACCATTTATTTATTTATAAATAAAAATATATATATGTATGTATAAAATATATAAAAAAAAGATGAAAAGATGTATAATAATTTTTTTTTTTTTTTGTATAGAATAATAATTTGTATAGAGCAATATAGACTAATATATAGAGTAATGATTTGTAGTAATAATTTGTTTATATAGAATAATATTTATATAAAAATTATTAATTGGGCATGATACCATGAATTTGAAGCCGATATAAACATGTAAATTTAGGATTTTCGTGGTTATTCAAAAATTTCATTAAAACAGAACTTACTCTCTTATTATTCTTCTTTGCAATCTCATCGGTTACATTAAACAATTGTGTAGGATGACCATATAAATCATATTGATATTTTCCTAAGAATATTTTAAAATCCTTTTTTTCATCTAAACCCCACAATTCAAATTCACGAGGTGCTGAAGAAATTGGATCAATCGACACTCCTTTTCCAATATGACTATAAGTAACATGCGTAACTATAATGTTCCTCGATAATTTTATCCCAATTTGTCCTTGTGTACCGTTAAAACACCAACAATCGCCAACATTTATGTTTGGTGATATCACGATTTCAGGTTTTTTACTAGTAATAACATTTCGACGTGTTAATTTTCCCCAAAAACGTTGAATACCCTTACTTGGCCATATCTCATAAGTACGTGATGTTAATTTAGGTATGATTTTTGCTCCGCTTGTATACAATGCATAATCTGTACTTGTACCTTCCATCATTCTTTCTAATTGCTCTTGAAGAACTTCATTTAATTGTGTTCTAACATATCCAAGTAATCTACCGTCATTATTATCTACTTCTTTTCCTATATATTCTTTTGTTCCAATTATAGTAGGTGATGTTGAAACACGTGACATTTCCTGTTCAATAAATTGTTGTACTTGTGCTCTAACAGTATCATTCAACTTTCCTCTTGTCACCTTCTTTTGTAGTAGTTGCACTTGTGTAGATTTATTCAAGTCAAGTTCAAACAAATAACCAAACATGATAAATGAAATTAAAACAATGAATAGAAAATAAAAATTTTCGCGTCTTAATAAATTAATTGGCAGCTGAATATTAGGTAATTGAAAATTAATTACGCTCAAGAAATTACTAATGAATTGTGTACGTCCGTGATGACGGTGAACTAAAGGTGATGATCTAGTATCATCAATATCGGTATCAGTGTAATCTCCAAGAAGTGTTTGACTTGACTCAAATTTAAATGAGAAACTAAAATTACACGATGATGGTGGTGATGGTGATTGTTGATAAAAGGCAGTTGATGAAGATGCTCCTTCTTCTTCGTGAAAGAAACTATATTTTTCATAACCTTCTTTTGCGAATCCACAAATATCCATTACTGGAAGTGTATCACGAGAAAATAACTCTTGTACATTTTGTTGTGGTTCTTCGTATTTTGAAATATCGATTCCTTTATTCATAAACTGCTGTCTATATCTATTAACTAACCTAGTTCTCATTTTATAATAAACAACTTCTTCTAATGCTTCATTATTGTTAACCAACCAATATTCTGGAGACGCGTTAGGACTATATAAGTGAACTCTAACTTCATGTTCGTCCAATACCATTTCCAATATTTCTTTGGCATCTTGTTGAAGACGAGAAAGTGCTTTATTATAAGCTAATTCAAGGTTTAGGAAACTAGGAAAGTCAGGATAGAGATATCGAATTGGAATTGTCTTGCTACGTGTTATTGGAGACATTTTTTTTAAAGAAAAAAAAAATAAAAAAAATAAAAAAAAAATTTTTACAATTGTTTCCTATCGTCGGGGGATCAAAGGGGAATTTGAAAAATTTTTTGGGAATTCTAAAAAATAATTTATTATATACGGAAAAATACAAATAGTAAATCAGTAAGTAAATTGATAATGGAATGAAATATGATTTGATAGATCGAACCACCATGAAGTTGACTGATTTTCATCATGAGAAAAAAACCGGTTTTTTTCCATTATGCACCCCTGACTTGATATAACAAGTAGTTCAAATAAATATTTCAAACCGGTTCTTTATTGTTTTAAAAGTTGAACCTATTAAAAATCGTTTCCCACGAGATGATTATACATTTTTGGGTATATACAACGCTCTATGAAGATAATTTCCGCAGCATCTTGTCATTGTTTTCTGAGTCATACAAACTAAAATACAGTAATATAGATATAATACGTAATTATGAGTATTAAATTAGCACATAACAATATTTTTTACAGTATATATAAATTAATTGGAATAAAAGTAAGAAATAATATTATGATTTAGTACATAAATTAATTTCCCTACTTTTTGATAATAATGATAAAGTTTTTGTAAATTTTTATAATATACTGTATAATAAGAATTATCATTTGTAAAAATAAACAATTCAAATAATATAAAATTATACTATTAATTATGAAGTCTTACTAATTTGATTTTTAACAAATATAAACATTATTTAACTCATTTAATTTTTACCCTAAAAGGATGCTGTAAATATGAGTCAGTGTGTAAATTAACGAGATGCGAGGTGAGTCGGCGATCGGCCTGTGCAACGGTGGTAAAAGCGGTGTGATACTTTGCGGCGTGTGTGACCTATGATGTAAATTTGAATTCTGTAAAGTTCTTTTTTTATTGCAACACAAGTGCGACATACCAAACTTACCAAACGTTTGCCTTTGATCAGTATTATTTTAGTCACTCCCATCTAACTTTGATAGACAAAGGGTTCGCAATCTTTTTTTGCTAAACTCTTTATTTATTTATTTCAGCTTTAACTTTATCACTGTTGTCAATCGTATCCAAGCAATTTTCATACGAAATTTTATTTAGTATTTATTCAAAATGGTCGAAGCTCAAACACGCGAAGATTACGTTTACCTTGCCAAGCTCGCTGAGCAGGCCGAACGTTATGAAGGTGAGAAACCAGTTAAACATCCGGTATCATCTCTGTTCACCTATTGAACGTGTATTTCTTTTGAAATTATTGAGCTTATAGTTATATGATGCTAGATTAAGTTAATCTAAACTCAGTATGAAAGTATATTAGTTAACTTACGATCATCTGCTTGAGGAATTAATCTATGATGAATGGTTTCTTAAAAGGAGAAAATGAATAATAATAATAATTTGTTCGATATAAAATTAAGCGTAATTTTTTTTATAATGTTCAGATTATTTATTAGATGGAGGAAAAATTTTTTTCATAATCAGATTTTACTTAAGAGATTCGATTTGATTTGAATTTTCAATAATGATCAACAAAAAATTGATTATAGTAAATTTTAGATATAGAAATTGACTAAAATATTTCATCAAATCACCAATATGTAATAGAAATGGTCGAAAACATGAAACAAGTCGCTTCTGCCGATCAAGAACTAACTGTTGAGGAACGCAATCTCTTGTCTGTTGCCTACAAAAACGTAATTGGAGCTCGAAGAGCTTCCTGGCGGATTGTCTCTTCAATTGAACAAAAAGAAGAGTCTAAAGGAAACGAGACTCAAGTTAGCTTTATCAAAGAATATCGTTCAAAGATCGAAGAAGAATTGACCAAAATATGTGATGATATTTTGGAAGTACTGGATAATCATTTAATTCCGTCAGCTGCTACCGGTGAATCTAAAGTATTTTACCATAAAATGTTTGTAATGATTTTCTTTTTTTTTTTTTAATTATTTAGCATACGCTTCATAATTAAATTATTGTTTAATGATGACGTTATTTTCATTTTAGGAAAGGGGATTACCACAGATATCTTGCGGAATTTGCTACTGGTGATAGACGAAGTCAATCTGCAGATAAATCCTTGGATGCGTACAAAGCTGCTAGTGAAGTTGCAGTTACTGAACTTGCCCCAACCCATCCAATTCGATTGGGATTAGCCTTGAATTTTTCAGTTTTTTATTATGAAATTTTGAATTCTCCTGATAAGGCTTGTCATTTGGCCAAGCAAGCATTCGATGATGCTATTGCTGAATTAGATACCCTTTCTGAAGAAAGTTACAAAGACTCGACATTAATTATGCAGTTATTGAGAGATAATTTGACACTTTGGACATCAGATATGCAGGAAGGGAGTACGTTAATAAACCTTTTTATTTACATATATCACTATTATAATAGTATGTCGCTAACAATTATGTTTGTTTATATCTTACTTAGCTGAAAAAGCCGAAGCTCCAAAAGAAGAAGAAACCACTGAACCAAAAGAAGAAGCGGAAGCTTAATTATCATTTAGCATTTCAACATATACAATTATGTAAACAGTTCATTCCTTTTAGCGATTTTTTTTTTTTTCTCGTGTACCATAAAATTATAATTAAGTAATTTGGGTGCCAATATATAACATATATAATGTGTTATATATGTAGGATGGCTGGTTTAAATAATTTAGTCATATTATTTTATTTTATTTACAATTTTTTTTATATTCATTTTAGTTCACTCAGATACGGATAAATATAGAGCATTTGTAGAAATCTGGGTTTTAGCTTATATAAATTTTATTTTATTACTATGTTAGAGCAATATATACTTGATGATTTAGCAGTTCTTTATTTGTTTCTTGATTCGAACCTCAAATGATCTATTTTTATTATTAAATTAACAATGTATTTAATAAAATGATTTGGGTTCGTTGTTAATATATAAACAAATAATTAGAAATAGATGTATAAAATTCAAAAGCACTTTTGAATTAGGAGCATATTCTATTTATTAATAATCTATTAATTGCATTATAATTAATTTAAATAAATGTTCATTTTAATCGTAAATTAATATGTATATCACGTGATATAAAATAATTACGTAATCAAAAAAAATTCTATTATTTTGAAGAATATTCTAGGCTAATAAAGCAATAAAATTTGTATAAAACATAACAAACACTATTTGAAATAAAGCATTTTTGTTGAGATATATTTTTCTTTATTTAGTAGAAAGAAAAAGTCGATTAACAGCTGATTACTGCATACAATTGGTCTAAATTGTTATTATAATTTAGTTGTTAAGTTGTTAGGCAGATGTATGAAATTTGTGCATGATCAAAATAGTAATAAAGCTCGCATCGTGTACATAAATTCAAACAAGACGTTATCTACAACACTTTGTTCACTTTAAACAATAAAAAATAATAGTTTGATTAACCTCAGTAAATTATGCAAAAGCATATAATAAAATAAAATAAGGAATACAGCAAATTCAAATCATTAATTAACCATAAGATTAAATAGTTTTTTTTGTCTTTTAACGACCAAATAAAGAACTCCATCCTTGTGGTACGGCCCATCCATGCTGATTAGCGACTCTTATATATGCGTCAATAGCTTCCTATAATTTTAAATAAATAAATATACGCGTTCAATAATAGTAAAAGATACTAAAATACATACGCTAGGGCTATATTCACAATTCCAGTTACGATCAAGTCTTGCTGGTTTTGGGTCCAAAGAACTTAATGCCATCTTAACCTAGAATATTTGTAATAAATTTAAATCGATTAATTGCTAATTACATTTTATTTGTTATAACCGGCAAATTATTTACCTGTAGTAATACAGCCTCCATCGTGTAAACAGAAGACCATCCGCGTTCACGTTCATTTCCAAGCGTCAGAAGATCCATGCAAATAGATCCTCCAGCAGTTACCTATTTGATTCATTGAATTATGTATAATATAATATTTATATGAACAAGATATAAAAAAAATAACTCACGTGTCCACCACCCCCGTCCATAAATCTTAAGAGTCTGGGGCGAATAACACGAACGTATCTAAAGTACGAGGAAAAAACAGGTGATTGATAATATTTGGTTTTAAGTCAATCACACACATAAAAAAGGTTAAAACTTACGGTGGTACAAAAGGATAGTCGGGCGCAAATCTAACCTCCAGGTCAATGGAATTTACCCGGTTTCTTGCCATATCTTGAGCAAGTGGTAGATTAGAATCAAAGTTATTAAGTTGAACCACCTATTTATAAATAATTTAAGAATACTTAATATAAAGAATATTTCAATATTATATTATAAGGAATTACAAACCCATTGGTATACTGATTGTAATCTATTAGTATCGACAAAGAATCCCAAATCATTAGATGGATCTGACTGTCTGCTTATTATTGTTCTTAATTCTTTACAAATACGTTGTGTAGCTCCCTTGGAAGATTCGGCTATAAAAAAAAAAATAATGTTCAATTTTTAATATTAAAGGTTTTAAATGAAATTTTATTAAATACCAGGAATAGGTAGTAATGTAAGATCTATGCCATCTGGTAACATTATTGTGAAAATATTAATTAGTAATAATAATTAATTAACATAACTATCGATAATATTGTGCCTACCATCTTCGTCATCAATTTCCTCTTCATGATTTTTTTCAGTGTCTTTGAATTCAAATCCATCATCAAAGTTGTCATCGTATTCAAATTCTTCTTCTTCGTCATCTTCAATATCATTTCCATCTACATCCTCCTCAACATCCTCGTCTTCATCCATAGTATCTTCATCAATAGTATCAAATATTGTTGATCCATTATTATTAAAGCTCGACGAGCTGGAGGATCCTTTGATTAAAACTTGTAAATTCGACGGGTCATAATGGAATTGACCAACTCCGATTGAGCTTTCGTCAGGTATATCGTTATTAATGATAGAGAAGTCCCTTATTGGAATTTGCAAAGCATGGTTATTAAGCCATACAGGGTAGAAAGTACTATCCAAATTTATAAATCCTGAATTATCTCTAGGACGACGCAGGACGGATGTCAATGAATTCGTTAATGACGAAGTAAGTGTTGGCATATTAATATTTTGTATATAATTGTTATTATTATTGTAATTATTTGACCAATCCTCTTCCTCTTCGTTTGTTGGATCTAATGGATCCCTTAAACATTCAACAAAAAGATAACGTGTTGTAATCCATGACTCATCCTTGACGACCAAATGAGGGCTTGTGCTAATAAAAAATTATTACGTTAGTTAGTATATCAAATATCCAATAATTTATAACAAAAATATAAATAAATAAGTAATAAATTAATTACCTGGTAAACTTTGTTGGTCTATTTACAATTTCGCTAAGAGCCATACATTTTTGCACAACCAACATTGAATTTTTCCAAACACCTGCATCATAGCGATAATAAGCTCCAGCATACGATGATGATGTTTGAGCCTGAAGAGAATGATATACACCGTCTCCGTAGGCGCGCCCATGTACAATCTTCTTCCAGTTTAAAGAAGTCCTAGAAATTAAAATTAATTAGAATGAATATAAGCAGTGACTAATATATAGTAGTAATCTCTTACCGAATAATTGAATGCCAGTTTTGTAGTGGTGAGCCGTGAAAAGCAAACAGTTCTCCTAAAGCTAATCATTTTAAAATACAGTTATTATCATAATTATCATAATAAAGAACTCAGATGAAACATGTCAAGTATAATAAATAATGTTTACTTTGACCCCTTCTTTCATTTTTTAGTTTTTCTTTTTCTCTTTGAAAAGTTTCTTCCTTCTCAGGTGAACTCATAATCATAATGAATTGTTTCCAATTACCATAATTTGCACCGTTTTCACCAAATTGAACCTTTTCGTCCTCAGATTCCAATAAACGCAAATGAGTTCTGTTAGAAGAAATTATCCATGACAAGAGAGGAAAGCATAATGGATCTAATTTGTCAAGTTCGGCTTTTAATATCTTTTTCTTTGCATATTGTACCATCGTGTTTACTGAAGGTAATTTATCGATGATAGTGTTTAAAAGTTGATAATTTGGAGTATCATTATCATTTAAAAAATTTCTTTCACTTCGTCGATAAACGCGAAATGGTAAATATACATGGCGATTGGGTACAACTGTAGTAGACACGGTAATTGGAAAATCGATGATCAAGGTGTTTGCTGAAACTTCTAGAACGCGCACAGACGTGGTATGACTGCATCTGTTCACAGGAAAGGATACGCCTGTTTCCGGATGAAATACTTCTAACATGTCATTGGCCAAAACTTGACCGTCAAAACCTTTCCATCCGTATACAGTATAACCTCTCTCGGTACGTGTCCCAACTGTGCCTGTATCGTTGTCCCAATCAACAACTAATGAGTTTTGAATTTCATATTTCGTCGTGGTAGTAACGCCTATTGCTTTACTTGGGTGTGGACTCAAGTTTTGTGCGCCAATCGCTACATAACATAGTGATATTAACAGATCAACGACTACAGGACTATTCACCAATACAGCTTCAAAGAGATTCCCTAATCCTACGAGTGCCTGATGTTGACATAAAGCCGAACCGCAAACAAAGGGTCTGATGGATGACACAGAAGATTCCGTATGAGGGTAGTGACATGTAAGACAATATTTGGTTGAAAGTAATATCCTTCGACGTAAAAATCTTAAAACCAATAATAGAAAATTTCTATTCGTCCTGGCTGTTGACACTTCAATATCCTCGGATTCAAGGTAGCACAAGACTCCATGATGTACTTCATCTTTTAATAGGCATTCATCAATCTGCCCATTATATATTGATTGTTCGCTATTGAGAAAATCCGATTCTAATTCTTTATTTCTTCTTAGGTCAGCATATTCTGAACCTGACCAACCTATCCCAAACCACATGCGATCACACAACATATCAAAGAATTTTTGTCGCAATAATTCGGTCAAGGTCCAGGAGAGCACAAAATGATCACTTTCCAATGTATCATCTTTGTGATGTGATTGGCTTGGTATTCCTCTTGGTAATGATGATGTTAATACTGTAAATGTTATGGGAAACTGCTTTTTTAATGAATCTTTAATCACTTGATAGGTACCACCTTCTTTAATAAGATAGGCTTTGGTTTGAAGTGCATTTGCGATTACACTTTGTAAATCAATATAACTGGGTGAAAATTGCATAGTGCATACCAAATAACTGCGAAAATAATAATAAAATAACATTAAATTCTATAATTAGATGATTAATAATAAGCGACAAAGCGTTTATTACCGAACAGGATCCAGGTTCCAAGCTTCGCAAGCTTCAAAACTAAGACCGAGCCGCGTCACCGGCATTGATACAACTACCTTAAACCCAATTTCGTCTGCACAAAGTAGTTCGGCATTATATCTACATACCAAAGAATAAAAACAATAAACTTCCTATTAACAAAAGATAAGAGAAACATTGCCATTGAAATATATATACCGAAAATGTTGCAATTCGGCTAAATCCCTATTAAGCAACTGAGCTGGAGTTTGAACAACCGATACAATAGGTTTGACCTGAACTTTTTCTTGGCTAGAAGTAGCGGAAGAAGATCCTCGACTAAATTTACTTAATGCGTTCATTGAAAGGTCCTTAGGAAGAGCGATTCGGAAATGGTCACATAGTTTCGGTATAATTGTAGCAACAATTTCGCTAACGGTTTTGTTTTCTATGTTTACGTTTGATAGGCATTTCGCGGCTATTATACATAAAATAATCGGTATAAGTATTCATTGATCAAAAATATATATATATATATATATATATACATATATAAGATAAGATAAATGAAAAATCTATTTACCAATATTTGCTTCTTCTTCGCTTACAGCATCCACACAGACGAACGCGCTAAATTTGGTAGGATACGACTGTAATGACGAGTCTTAGAAAAAAAACCCGCATGGTTTAATCAATATGGCCACCGAATGCAAAATTATCGGAAACATAACCACAACTTAAATTTTAAGCAGATCCTGTGAGGACATAACAATCAAAATTTATTGGTGGATATTTGAAGTTTGGTCACCTTACCATTCACAAAAATCTGAACAGTAATTGATTTTCCAGCCCTATATGCGAACTTGAAGCTTAATTCTGGATCTTGAAAATCAAAACCTACAATAAAATAAATTATTAGCATAAATTTGTAGTGACGCGAAGAATTTCGGTAAAGCGTGGCTAAGAGCAAATAATATTAATAGAATTGAATTAAAATAATTTATTCATTTACCTTGAACTAAGGAAGCACTTTTTGAGTTAAGGCCACGAAAATGTTCTTTAAGAATTTTGACGTCTTGAATGAAATCTTTGCGTCCCATTCTACGTAATTGCAAACATTTAAATTCCGAAAGCAACTATTACATAAACATAATAAAAATAAATTTACCTTGTGGCTTCGAAAGTTATCTAAATTAAGTTATGATTGATGGGCGTGTTTAAACTGATTTAAAATACAAATAAAAGAAAAACATTATTAGGAACAAGAGTGAAAAAACTATCACCTTACAAAAATTACTCACACTTTGATACCAAACGACAAAATTCTCATATAATGTAAAAGCCTACACCAAAAAAACCAAAACCGAAAAATTATGTAATATTTTTGTCGTATCTTTCTAATATATGTTAAAAGGAATTTCCAAACTTTTGAACAATAACAGTTTTCTGTAGTAAACTCCGTGCATGAGTCAATTTTTGGGTTTTCATTAAACGCAGTTTTTGATTAATAGATGTTGGTTGTACAAATCTTAAAAAAGAGGGCAAACTGCATTATCCCTAAAATTCAGTAATATCACATGAGTGATTTAATAAGTTTAATCAGTAATCACTAGGAAGACAGAACTGAACCAAAGTATATCATCGCGTCGTGTCTAAAACTTTCACCCTTACTATTTACCAAAGAATGATGGCTTAATATTTGATCGCTGGTATTCAGCTAATATACTAAGTATATTACAAACAAGTAACAAAACTCGCCATAATTCTGGTTTTTGAACAACTTGTCCAAGTTATTATTATTTTCTACCTCTTCATTCCACACTTCATCTTGTGTTCTTTGCCTGCTTGCCAACAGTCTCTATTAATAATATTAATAGTCAAACAACGCATTCACAAAAGCGAAAAACATAACGCGTAAAATTGTACAGTACATGTGACCTATTTTTTTAGGGCTGTAGTTTGTTAATCAAAAAAAGCTACAATTATATGGTGATTTGTACAACCCCCTTTAATCAAAAAAAAACGATATATTTAAAAAAAAATTTTTAATAATCTAACCTAATATATGACAATAAACATATCTTCTATATTTACATTTACTGCGCATCTCATGATTTAATTCAGATCGTTAGATTCATTTGATGCTGTCAATAAGTAGAAGAAATAAGATTATTATAACAATTACAATATAAATATTTACTTCTTATCACATTTCTAAATGATAAACTAATAAAATAATAGTAATATAATAAACAGTATAACTTTGATAATCACGATCAACTTTTAGATCTCGATCACGTTATGTTGTTACTTGTGATGAAATTTTTGAACCCTGATAATTTTTTCTGTTCCACTTTTTGTATGTCCCGTTTCCCGCTCGACTTTCTCATAAATCTTTCCATATATAGAAGTTAAGGACATTTGCGAATTAAATTCCGTAAACTCCGAAACGTGCTTATTGTGTCCAAATCGAGTATTTAAGTTATCAGTGGCTCGCTTTATGAATTCTTTTTATCACATGCATATTCCTGTTGTGTAAATGTTGTTTTCATGTGATATTAAATCTTCCACTGCGGATACTTAAAAAAAAAAAAAAGTTTCTGAAATTCTGCAAACTTTGATCATAAAATGGGAACGCCTGTAATTTCTCGCAAACCAGAATTCGTTCATAAACAATGCAACCATTGTCGTGCTCAACTTGAATTTCAATCCCCAAAGTCTAATACCCCTCAAATATCGGTTCTATGTTATTCCTGTCAAAAGGTTTCTAAATTCGAATTAGCTATAGATATAAATACGAATACGAATGGTAAAAACTCGAGTAATAATAATTCAACTAGTTCAAAAAAATCTTCAAGACGACAATTTGGAACAGGTGGGAATATTCAACTTTATTAGTTTTATATTTTTACATAAATTATAATATTATTTAATTAAATAAAAATTTATTACTATAGCGCAAGAGCCCCTGGAAACCGAGCTTTATGATATACTTGGAGTTTCTGCAACGGCTTCAAGTAGTGAAATAAAAAAACAATATTATAAACTTGCACTCCAATATCATCCGGATAAGAATAAATCGCCTGACGCCGAGCAACAAGTTATGCGAGGGTTTTTATGGATAGATGTATACATTTATTCACAAAATAACCTTTCCACATTTTTAACATATTTTTTTTGTTAAATAGTTCAAAAAAATATCAGATGCTTATCAAATCCTATCAAACCCTGAATTAAGGCAAAAATATAATGAATTTGGTGGAGCCGAACCCGAAGGGGGCTTCGGTAAACATTAATATTGTCCATTTTTTTTTATAATTATAATTAATAATTTTTTTCTCATTTTATCTTTTATTTAAATAGTTAATCCCGAAGATTTCTTCAGGCAACAGTTTGGTGGTGATCGTTTTGTAGACATAATTGGTGAAATATCAATTGGACGAGATATGAAAGAGGTTCTTCAAAATGCAGCGGCAGAAGAGATGAATGGAGATCTTTCGGAAGAAGGAAATATACGTAATAAGCCGAATAATGATGAAGAACGTGATGAAATTCGACGACAACGCGTGGATAAATTAGTCTCGAATTTAATACAAAAACTTTCATTTTATGTTGATTCAACCGACGAAAAGAAAGCCGAACAATTTAGAAATATGATTGAACTTGAAGCAGAAGATCTAAAAGCTGAGTCTTACGGTGTCGAATTATTGCATGCGATTGGATTTACCTATTCACTTAAAGCAAAACAGTATTTAGGCGGAGAGCAAATTTTTGGGTTACCTAGATTTGGGCATATATTAAGAGAGAAAGGTCATGTATTCTCGGAAACTATTTCAACATTGCGATCTGCTATCGATCTTCAGAATTCTTTTAAGGAATTGCAAAAGGCTGAACAAGAGGGATTGGAAGGCGACGAAAAGAGTAAATTGGAGGAAGCAACTGCAAGCAAAGTAATTTAAAATAATTTTTATTAATTTATAATTTAAATTAATTATTGATTTTCTCTTTTATAATTGTATAAATTTAAGGGTTTAACTGCTCTATGGAAAGGTTCTAAACTCGAAGTTGAGGGAGTTTTGAGAGAAGTGTGTGATCGTGTATTATCAGATAATAAAGCGACTAAATTGGCTTTACGTAAACGAGCAGAAGCATTGAAGATAATTGGAGCGGTTTATGAAAATGTTAAAAGCGATTCTACTGTTTATAATACAAATTAAAAATTTATTGAATAATTTTCCTTTTTTATTTTTGACATTTTATTTCCAGTATTATTTTATTTTTATTTTTATATATATTGTTATAGTATTTATTTACTCCAAAATTTTCCACAAATTTTACACCAGCATTGCATTTAGTAATAAATGTTGAATTCATCATAAATTATTCATTTATGGCGAACGTAAAGAAATCATGTGATATGACACAATAATGAACAATCCTCATATCTTTACTATAATAATACTAATCAAACTGAATTCACGTCACCAAATATAATATGAAACTTAAATCTTCGAGGGATTGTTACCACTTGTCGTCCTTACCAATAGTCCTTACCATTAGTCCTTTTAAATAACTTTTTATCAAGCTCGTTACGATTTAACCTTATATTATAGAAAACATGGCAGCGGCAAGCCCCTCAGAATTCAGTAATCCTTTGAGAAAATTCAAATTGGTGTTTCTGGGCGAGCAGAGCGGTACGCTAAACAAGTATTATTAGTAATTGCGAGTCATGCCTTCTTTAAAACTACCTTTACCAACAGTTCATAGCCATTGCAATTTGTTTATTGCTAACAATAAAAAAAAAAGTGCAACTAAAAAGATGACTCTATACTTGAGATTTACATCTTTTTTTTTCATTTACTATGTAGTCGGAAAAACTTCTTTAATTACTCGGTTTATGTATGATACTTTCGATAATACGTACCAGGTAGATGGTTCTTTTTTTTTTTTTTATTTAACCTTCGAGGATGAAATATTATTATAAATATTCTTTCATTATCATATTTGATTAAATATTATTGACGGGTTTAAGGGCTTTTACCGTGAATAGGCTACAATTGGAATAGATTTCCTATCTAAAACAATGTATTTGGAAGATAGAACTGTTAGATTGCAATTATGGGATACAGCTGGTCAGGTAATTCATGAATATATCATGAAGTAAAATTATTTTGTTTACGAAAGTTAATTCATAAAAAAATTTATTTAGGAAAGGTTCCGTAGTTTAATTCCTAGTTATATCCGTGATTCTTCCGTAGCTGTTGTTGTATATGATATTACAAGTATGTTATCCGAATTTCAATTAAAAGTAAATTTAAAAATATTTTTTTACTTTGATCTTAACAAATATTTATTCTAAAGATCGGAATTCATTTATGAATACTGCTAAGTGGATTGACGATGTCCGTGCTGAACGAGGAAATGATGTAATTATTGTACTGGTCGGCAACAAAACGGACTTAAATGACAAAAGGTACAAAATCAATATCAATGTCTTATATATTTTCCCAATATTAAAATTTTATTTAAATTTTTTAGACAAGTAACAACAGAGGAGGGAGAAAAGAAAGCTAAAGAATTTAACGTTATGTTTATCGAGACAAGTGCAAAAGCTGGTCATAATGTTAAAACACTTTTCCGTAAAATTGCTCAAGCTTTGCCTGGAATGGAAAATACAATGAATGAGCCTCAAAACCAACGTAAGATTTAATTAATTCTAAACATCTTTATTATAAAGCTGCTAATTTCTTTATATTATTTAAAAATACTTTTAGTTATTGATGTCAATATCAATTCTGGCACTCAAAATAATAGCGAAGGGAATAGTTGTGCTTGTTGATTTCTTCTTGTGATTAATATATAAAATAACTAATGAATGATAGACTAACTATTACTTAGTATTATTATTATTTTTTTTATTGAATAGTTATCTTGGCTAATTCTATTTTTCAATATTATAAAAGTTGTAAAATATATTTATAGAATACGTGGCTTTTAACTAGTGGTTGTGATTTTGTAATGCATCAAATTCAATCACAATCTATTAAATTAAAGCTGTGCCTCATCTAATTCGGATTATATCGTGTGAACGTAATAGTGAACTATTTAAAGAAATCGATCGTCTGATGACTCTGATCGATCCAACATTAATAAACTTTGAATTCATAATTTGGCGCAGCGGTTAAATTCTGCGGCTTTGTGTAAACCCGTTCAATTCCGATTACATGAAAGTATAAATATTACTAAATAAATGATTATAATAACATTTTAAAACTTGATTGCACATAAATTTAGTTAAACTCCGTTTTTTTAATAGACAATCAAAGAGCATCGTTACTCCGTCACTGCATTTGAACGACAATCATTGCAAATAAGATAAATATTATTTGCACTTCAAGTTACTCAGAAAATTCTAATGACCAATTTAATAAAGAAAAAGAAAAAATCATACAGTGATGATATTCCACCTCCTCTTCCTCCCAAAGATAAGGACAATTATTCAAGAGGAAATATTGAAATACCACACAACATGCATAATAACGACCCTCAATCCATGTACCAAAAGCCTAGAGTCAAAATTCCCATAATACTTAGTTCACTACGTGGAAAGGCTAACAAAGCTATTAAAAATGATAATCGTCAAGAAGCTCTTAAATGTCTTAATGAACTAATTGTATCTTATCCGGATAATTACAAAGCGAGATGTGATAGAGCTGAAATTTATCAAGTTCTACGAAAATACGAGGAAGCCATAAAGGATTTAAATTTAGCTATAGATAAAAAACCAAATAAAGCTAGAGCTTATTATATAAGAGGATTGATTTATAATGAAACAAATCAATTAGGTTTAGCAAAAAATGATTTAAACACCGCGATAAAGAGAGATGTAAATGATTCTAGAGCGTTGGAGTCATTAAAAATTTGTGCACAAATTGATATTAATGAGCAGAGTTTTGATCAAGCATTAATAAATTTAAGTAAATTATTGGAAAATGATGGGAAAAATATTTGGGCTTTACGTACCAGAGGTGAAATTTATTTTGATCAAGACAAATTTTCTGAAGCTCTGAAAGATATGAATAATACCTTAAGCATTGAACCTAAAAACGTTGCTGCCATTGAATTGAGAGGAACTTTACATAGGAAATTATCAAATTATGATGAAGCAATGAAAGATTTTAATAGGGCATTAAAACTGATTCCGGGGGATCCAGGTTTTTTATTAAAAAGAGCGAAAATATTTAGATTGCAATCTAAATATCAAGAAGGGTTGGATGATATTGAAAAATTACTTTTATCAAACGTTGAAGTGGATTTTCAAATTTTACGAACTCGTGGTAAAATTTATCGTGGTTTATGTAGATATAAGGAGGCATTAGCTGATTTTACTGCAGCTTCAAAGAAAAAACAAAAATCTTCAATTTATGCTAGAAGAGCGGAAATATACAAGATATTAAGACAATATGATAATGCTTTACATGATTTAGATACAGCATTAAAAATTAATCCTAAAGAGAAGAATGTATCTGGAATGCGTAGTCAGGTCTTGGCTCAATTGGCTAAATTTGATGAAGCATTGGAAGAATTAAATAATACATTGAGTATTAAGCCAAAAGATACGGCCGCACTTTCTGAAAGGGGAAAAATCTATCGTGCAATAAATCGTCATGAAGAAGCATTAAATGATTTAAACACAGCTTTAAGTATTAATTCAAAATGTTTTCGTGCTCTTTTATATCGTTCTAAATTGTATCGTGATCAAAAACGATATGAAGAGGCATTATCAGATCTTAATGGGGCT
This sequence comes from Rhizophagus sp. LPA8_4_AMF, assembly GCA_021464525.1. Taxonomy (NCBI): domain Eukaryota; kingdom Fungi; phylum Glomeromycota; class Glomeromycetes; order Glomerales; family Glomeraceae; genus Rhizophagus; species Rhizophagus sp. LPA8_4_AMF. The sequence goes on along the minus strand of JADRCO010000306.1, from coordinate 3,421 downwards.
TTGATAATTGATCCTAATAATGATCAGATATTAAGAAATAGAGGGAAATTATATACTTTAATGCAAACGTATGATAAAGCGCAAATAGATTTAGATAAATCTTTGAAATCGGTAGATCACCCTTCAGCTTTGAGATATCGAGGTAAGACTTTATCAAAGATGAAGAAATATGATTTAGCCATTAAAGATTTCGATAGAGCATTAGAAATTAAACCTGTTAGTGGAAATATATTTCTAGACCGTGGTGAATGTTATTTCAATTCCAAAAAATACAAAGAAGCGTTAAAAGATTTGAATAAATCATTGGAATTTGATGAAAATCCTTATTCATTTGAATTACGATCTTCAGTTTATGAAGAACTTAAAAATTACAAAGATGCTTTGGCAGATATGAATAGAGTTATTCATATCAATCCAAATGATGTGAAGGTATTGAAAAGAAGAGCAAATTTATTTGAAAGATCTCAACAATTTCAAGAATCTCTTATTGATTGGTTACAAATTAAGAAATCTTTACCAAAAGATATCCAAGTATTAGAAAATTGTGGAAGATTGTTATTTGAATTATGCAGATATGATGAAGCATTAGAAGTATTTGATGATGCTATTAAATTGGAGCCTAATAATCTCTCATTTATTTGTTACCATGCTAAGATTCTTCAAGAACAAAAACGTTATGATGAAGCAATAAATGAACTTAGTGTTGCCATGGAAAATCAAGGTGACAAATGTGAATTGTTTGTTACAAGAGGAGCTATTTATAAGTCTATGGGGAAATTTAAAGAAAGTTTACAGGATCTAAATAAAGCATTGAAATTTGAACTTCCATCTGGAAATGAATTATTGACCGAAGCTTATTGTTATAGAGGTAGTATTTATCGTTCTTTACATAAAAATGAAGATGCTTTGAAAGATTTAAATATTGCTTTAAAGAGAGATCCTGATAATATATTGGCTTTATGTGAAAGAAGTTCTATTAATCGTGATAATGCTAGATATGATGACGCTTGGAAAGATATTGAAAAAGTTTTATCACCTACACTTATCACCAGTGAAATTAGTGTTAGTTAATAAAAGTTTTTACTTTAATGAACTCTTTTTAGTCATATAATTTGTATTTCTGAATATTTATTTTTTTGCCTTTAGATTAAATAAATAAAAAAGAATTAATCAAAAATCTATGTCTAATCAAGTATGTTCTTGTGTATTTGTTACGATATTGTGCTTTATTGTTTTTTCCACTTGCCATCTGTTTCTCTGGATGTATATATTATATAAATACAACTAAACTTACAGGTACGGTACGAAGTCACCTAATAAATATAATACCTAGAATATTTTTTTCTTTTTTAATTTAATTTTTAAAACTTACCAAAAAGGTTAAAGGAAATTTTTTATTCATTTTGTCTATAATACACTGTATGCGATTCCATACCCATCGTATCTGTACTTAATTAATAATACCTTACTTATATCATATCGTACCATACTACTTTACTATATACTCTCCAATCATCTAATTAAAAATTTATTACCGGATAGTAGCGGATACGAATCATAATAAAATATTTGTCAGTTGTTACAGACTTTAATTAGATTTCTGTCATAGTACGCTGTTTCAATGACACGATGTCGATATCTTACTATTTCTAATAAATTATATTACGGAATATCAGACAGAGCAAACAAGGCAATCGAAAGTTAGGCTAACGAAAATTTAATTTTAACAGAGATACATAGAACTCCTGAACAATCGAGATTCGAGACCACTTTTGTCAAATATTAATATGGATTTAGTATCACAAATAAATGTCCAATGTCTCCACAATTAAGCAGTCTACTCCTTCATTAGCTTCAAATTTCGAACAGTAGACGATCTTCCTCCAAGGAGATAGGCTTCAGTGAGAGCAATTCCAACTGGAAATTACCTCCTAAAATGTAAAGTTCACAAAAGAAATATTTGTTCCAACAGTACCAGTGCAAAGATGTATATTCTTCATAAAAATAATAATTATTCACTTTAATTTGATAGATTTTGTATTTATTACTAACAACATATGACCATCTTATATTATTTACTATAAATTTAATCGGTTATAATGCCTGAAGGGTTCTATGAACTTTCTGATGTCCGTTTTTCTTGATTTAGGTTTCTAGCCCATAAACTTGAAAAAGTATATTTTGGGCCCATCACCACTGACTTATTGCAAATTTGGCACAATGTTTTAATTAATGGATCATACTATAATATTAATCATACAAAATCAGCCCGTAGGAAAATTGTTTTTTTTTATTTTTTTTTTAAATACGTTCTAACATTCCATTCATTTCAACACCATATAGTCACGACTTTAATGTAAATGATTTCACATGTGACTTTATCGCAACATCTTATATGATATAAATCTTAAATAAGGATAAAGTCATAAATGTAAATTAGCCAGTCCCCTGTATACAGTACAGAGGAGCGGGACAATCCTTGATAAATTTAAATTATTCGATATATGTTTTGTTTATTCATGTTTAAAGATGAGGATTACAAGCTAAGAATACTAATCATGAAAACAGGTGAGGATTTGTATTAGAAATGTTTGTTTTAAGATCATTGGTGTCTATCCTCAAAACAGCTGTGAACTTTCACCGTGAATTCTTGTGTAAGGTGTTCACTAGATTCGGGAATGTAATATATTATAGAAATTTTAACTGGGACTGTATCAAATTGTTTTTTTCGTTAGAATATTTCGCGAATAAAAAAACAATCCAAAATTGAGGATGGTTTTTTTTATACCTTTTTTTACAATACCAAATATAATATTTCGAAAAAATTTGACCCATTCTCATGAAAAAATTCTCATGAGGCTTCAAAAATTTCACAAGGATACGAATTATTTTCACTTCGCCATAATTTATATCACCTTATATGAATATATTACATTTTGCCCATAATACGACTAATACGTGCCGTTATATATAATATATTTTACAAGTAAAAAATTTCATATCATATTAATTGTCATTTTGCGCTATAGCTCAACTTACAGATCGGCAAAAATAATGGGTCATTAGAATTAAATATGGGATTATATTTAATTATTTAACTTATATTAGGTATAACGTCAAAGTATGATTCAAAATAACCTACATTTAATTAATTTTTTGCTATCCAGTCCACAAAATTACTATCATTGGATGTGCTGCTTCAAATAGTGGTCTTTAAAAAGTAACGAGATCGCACGCGATAAAAAAAAAATTAAATTAAACCAGCCAGTTAAATTGTGCTGTCACTAAAATTTTGCACATTTTAAATACATATTATTGGATGGGGGAGCTATATCGGTCACAGGACCGAATGATTGGATGAAAATGGGCCATTTTCACCAATCAATAAAGGTCCCTGTGACCGATATAGCCCACATCCAAT
>JADRCO010000305.1:0-38372 GCA_021464525.1 Rhizophagus sp. LPA8_4_AMF | reverse complement strand
ATAATTATTTTAATAAAATATAATATAAAAAATGCAATTTTATATTTAAAATTCATGTTTATATATGCTTATTTTTTGTTTTCTTATTTTTTTATTAATAAAACTGAAAAGATGACTTTTTACAAACCAAGTCACATATCTTTAAACAGTATTACATCCAAAAAATATTTACGTTTATTAAAGAGAAATCCTTTTAGTTATACAAAAAAATCACTTAGGGGGACGAAGTCCCCCACAAATCGCAACTTCTAGTTAATATTTCTAACATTTCAAAGTTATTAAAAAAATTCAAATTCAAATTTTTTATAGCTAAATAATGTTACTTTAGAGAAATAAAAATTTTTTTTTTTGTATACAATACATTAATGCAAACAATATAAAAAAAAAATATTTTTTTTAAAAAAAATAAATAAAATTAATTATTAAAGAATTTTTTTAAAAAAAAAATCAATAAAAATGTTTACAAAATATCCTATGATTTGATTTGATTTGGTTAGAAAAACTTAATATATAAATATCAAAATAGTCGACTATTTTTGAACAAATATTTGAATTATGATATTTTTAGCTTTTAAGATTAACAACGTAGGGGCTCGTCGTTAAATGATTAATCGAAACTACGTATAATGAAGATTTTTTTGTTATGAAACTATTTTGTTTTATATAAATTGACTTTATAATAAATTTGTTTGTTAATTACTCTTCAACAATTCTGAATTTATTTCAAACTTGGTGAAAATATTCTAATAGATAAATGTCGCTTTCATAAAAATAACTTTCTTTTTAAAAAGATTTCACTTTAATGAATAAATAATGGCTTTAGGAAACATTATTTTAAATCAGATGAAATGATTTAGTTTCCTATTTGGAAGGTTATTTTAAAGTTTATACTTTATTAATGCACAAGTTATTAAAATTTAAAGATTTCAGTATTTAGTTGAAAATTCTTCACTTTAAAACATCGCCACTTAAAAGATAGTCAGCAGCATCACAATTTGGAACAGAGTTTGCATCAAATTTTCATATAAAAATAAAATAATATAAGTAAAAGCGATATTCCTTTTTATTTTACAAAAATTTAAACTTAACTTTAAATAATATCCTACATTTGTTGAATTTTTGAAGTGATTAATCATCTCATCTAACCAATAAAAAAATTAGTCATGAATTTAAATCATTCCATTTGTTCAGAAACATCCACGAATTCTTGATCATTAGAATTTTATTTGGCTCTTGGTAATGCCTACAGCCTACATCATAATGTATTCCTGTTTCTTTATTTTCATAAAATAGAGTATTGAAAGCACTTCACTCAGCTGTAAGCTGTTATTCCTGTTCTTATTACAAACGTATTTATTAGAGGAACTGGTATTCAAATGCCTATACTACTTCAAGTTGAAGTTGCATATGTTGTAATATCAAAGAGAAAAATGATTGGTTAAATTCTTTTTCATATGTTAAGAAAAAAATGAATTTTATACTTACGATCGTTCTGAAACTAAGTCCTTGTGTTACACTACCTAAATTTTTAAAGTTTTATATTTTACACCAAGTCCGTAAAACTGTATGGAATCATACTTTGTTCTGTTAGATCGGCCAGTTCCGTTAATTACATTCACATAAGTTTCATTCTTTTGTTTATATCCACCTGTCATATCTTTTGATCATATATTTTTCTTTGCCTCTTTTGTCAAACAAGTTTGAAAATTACTTTATTTAGTGTAAATATTTACAAACAAATACCTAACGTAACTTCATATGAATTTAAATTATTACTTCGTGGTTCTCAGGATGAGCTTACTCCTAGTAAATTCCACGATAATCACTCTTACACCGTAACTGGTAACAGTCATTAAAGTGAAAGACAACAACGAAATTGTTAGAGGACATAATCCGGTTGAATGGAAATCTGATTATAGTTGGGGTATTATTAATGATAGTTTTATATTCTCTTTTTAAAATTTTGATAATATTAAATATATATTTTAGGTCGTGTAAAATATGAATATAATGCCGCATATAATACAAATCATTGCGGTGCATACTTTAGTGAAGACCTTGTTTAATATATTAGAGATAATTTATTATCTGTTATAGTAATAGTTATCGTAGAAAAAGGTCTTATGAAAAACAAATCAAAAAGACTGTTAATAGTTTTTCTGTAGAAGAGTTTGAAGTCTTTCAAATTATAAAGTGATAATTATTTTTATGTTTTGCAAGCGTTTTTATATTACGTATTATATCAATGCTATTTTAAAAAAATTTATATCAAATAAAAATTTCAAGTAATCACTTTTTCATTTATTTTTTTATTGAAGTTGATGTTAGAGAACATGGTTATTGTTTCTTTTGCCAAAAGTAAAATCAAGAATTTATATCAATTTACCGGGATACACTATATTTATTATATCAAAAATTTTTTAATAACGATCCTTATTTAATCGTGCGGTATAAAATTTAAGTTAACTAGTAGAAAATGGGTTTCAGAATTTATGATAAATGTATTCTCTTTTTCAAAAGTTGATTTTGTGATTTTTTATTAATTTTCAAATATATTACTAAAGTTATATATGAATGATTGTAAAAGAAATTTTGACGACAGTGTGAATAAAAGATGGGTTTAAAAATTTCATTAGATATCGGATAAGCATATACAGACTACAATAGCTTATCAAATAAACGTACTATTACTCTTATAGGGAATATATTTAAATTTAATAACCTTTTCCCTTTGTTGTTTCACACAATTTTTCTCTTTCGTTATTTTAAGTTTACATTAAAGGGAATAGATGCGATCAAGTTTTTTCTTTTAAAAAAAAAAAATATTGATGATTTTACAAACTATTCTAATGGCTTTTTATGAGATTTAGTTTATTTATTTACTTATTTTTTTGATCATAATTTAGATTTATTTCATGTAACAACTGACCGGATTGGACCATATCATATTTATCAATAGTATTTTCAGCTTGGATTAGTGATAATACTGCCAGTATATTTTATCATTTTAAATTTCGATGATAATGCAAACCTAAAGATTTGGCTAAAGAATCTATATGTACGTTCGATCAAAATCACGATTACATTTAATTGACAACTGTTTTTTCCTGCGAAAATTAATCGATTAATTGATTAATATATTTATTAGATACATTCAGTACATTATTTACTCAAATTTATGACAACTTCTCTTACTAAAGTTCTTCAGTTAAATCATATTATTATAACGATTTTTAATTTTTCTTTTATTATTAAAAATTTTTTGGGGGGTTTTTTTTTTTTTTTGATTTAAATCATTACTGAATTTGAAAATATTATTAACATGTAAAGTTTAATTTCGCTGAGTAAATTCACAACATTTTATACTTACTATATTTTATTTCATTTTGTCATTTAATCTTACCTATTATGGAGAATAAATAAAAAACCGGAATTTGCCAAAATTGAATAAATTTAATTGCCGATCACCTAAAATGATTGTTTCACCACATTATTCTTTATTATTCTTTATTTTTTTTTCATACGAATTAGTAACATAATTTTTTTGTTAAATAAATTATTTATTAAAATGAATGAAATTAAATTGAGTGACGATGTATTTGAACAAATAAAAGACTTCGAACATTGAAAATTGACTGAAGAACAAGAATCGTTAATTGATAAACTGATATTAAACGAAGAATTAAAAAACCGATATAAAGAATATGGTTTATGTAAAGAATGTAAACTTCTTAATACTGGTTATAATCGTTATTGTTTGTCATGTAAATCTAAATATTTTCAACAAAATTTCAAAAATTGGACAAGTGGAAATCATGCCGTTGACGAATTCATTCAAAAAGCGCAATTAAAAGCTAAAAATTTTAAGCAAGTCATAGAGTGGATTGAATATGATAAATTTGAAGATGTTGTATATCTAGCAAAAGGGGGATTTGGATCTGTTTTTAAAGCAGTATGGAATGATGGTCCTTTGGTAGCGTATTATGACAATTATTATCAATTTGAAAGAATTGGTAAAACAAAAGTTGCTTTAAAATGTTTGCACAACTCACAAAACTTTACAACAGAATTTTTAAAAGAAGTAAGATATTTTCTTATAAATCTTCATTAACCTTTAAATGTTATACTAACTATAATTTTCTTTTAAGATTGAATCAACTATTTTAGTATCTTATACTGCTTGTGTAGTTTGTTGTTTTGGTATTACTAAAGATCCAATAACAAATGATTTTATGATGGTGATGGAATTAAAAAATGGTAGCTTAAGACAACATTTAAATAACAACTTCATTTCACTGAATTGGAAGCAAAAGATTTATAATTTATATTTTATCACAGTTGGTCTTAAAGATATTCATAATAATGGATTAATTCATCATGATTTTCATTGTGGAAATATATTAAGCAATTTTGATGATTATGCTTATATTACTGATTTAGGATTATGTCAACCAGTAAATGCAAAGACTTCTCAAGATAGTAATAAAAAAATATATGGAGTATTACCTTATGTAGCTCCAGAAGTTTTAAGAGGAAAAGAATATACTCAAAAAAGTGATATTTATGCATTTGGAATCATTGCATATGAAATTTGTACAGGTTTTCCTCCTTATTATGATATAGCTCATGATGAATTTTTAGCAATGAAAATTTGTAAGGGGTTGAGGCCAAAGTCTAATTATAAAATCCCTCAATTAATTTTTGACATTATTAATCAATGTTGGGATGCAGACCCTTTAAAACGACCTAATGCAGATGAATTACAAGAGTTATTTTATGGTTTATGGGATGCTATTAGAGGAAATAATGTAGATTCTGTAATTTATGGGCAAATTAAAGAAGCAGAGGATATTAATAAAAAGTCATATTTGTCATCTTCAACAGTTCAATTACCATCACCATCTACTAGTACTCTCCCATATATAACACAGTTTATAAGAGTAGACTTTTAGATTTTAAAGATCTTCCAGAACCAAAAAATGCTGATAGTGGTGATGATTTACTTGGAATAGAATATTCAGGTTAATATACAGTATATAGTTTTTATAATAATTTATATTAGTTTTATAATGAATGTTAACAACTAATATTTATAGATTCCTTGAGAATGGATTTTACTAAACTTGATATTAAGTCTAAAGGTAATTATTTTTTACATATGATTTTTTTTTAACTATCAAATTTTAATTAAACAATTTTCTATTATAGATGGAAATAATTAATTACTTTACTTTAAATGTTTATTTTTTTATTTTATTGTGAACTTGGTGAGAAACAAATGATAATGTTATAGTGTTATTCAAGGACATTTGATGGAAATAAAGTAATGCTCATATCGATTATTCATGTCTGAAAAGAATTATAGGTTAACATTGTAATAGAATTATTTTTTTGTTTATAATAAATAAATCACTTTCACCTGCTGTTATTCATTAAAGAATACAAGAATGAATATAAGGAATATGCATTGTTGTAAAACAACATGTCTTTGTTTTTCATGTCAATCATACAATTATTTCCATTTATGAGGGACATCTAAAGTGGAGCAGTTTTGGCTGGCATTATAACATTAGGAAACTATGTATATGACAAATAAGGGAATGACAGGTTTTCACTAATCGAAAAATTCTGAAGTCCACAGAATACTTAATAAAAACGGGAAAGTGGATTGGCGTGACACCAGTGACAAATATTTTTCTATGATCACGTGATTCTTTCTGCTTTAGACATCTCCATTTATGGAAATCAAATCTTTTGGATACTGGGAACTCTTTCGGGTCGATCATTTTACCAAAAATTTTCAAGAACGGTTTTCAATATTAAAAGTCATTTATTTCATTAAGAAACCCAAATTTTTTATTAGATTTTTGTCATTCTTGACGACTGTTCCGACTATAAACTACCTTTAGTTTTCACTTTTACCCGAAAGCAAAAAGTTTTTTCTCTCAACATGTCTCAAAACACAAGGTCAAAAACTAACCTCAAACAAAAAAACAAAGAAACTATAACAGACAAAGTAGATATTTCTCACACATACGGAGTGGCTTCTCCACATGCAAACAAAAAAGCAAAGGCTGATGATAATACCAATACTCCTGCCCTCACTATAGACGAGGCAACTATGGAAATAGATATTACTGAAACTTTACCTTCTCACCCTCTTTCCTCGGAAACGGATATTTCATCACATGACCTGATGCCGTCACACGTTCAAGAACCAATGAATGTCGATGAACCAAATTCACCTAATAAGGATAGTCCTTCACTTCCTGATAGCACCAATCAAATGAAACCACATAGTACACCAACTTCAATCAGCAGTGATCTACAAATTGAACATGTGCAATTTAATGATCAAGATAGTGGTACACCCGACACAAATTATTTTCCTTTGTTCACTGCACGAGATGCTTTTCCGTCTGGAGCATCATTTAATGAAATACGTCTGAATTTGTGGGAAAGTTTTTTCGTGCACTCAGGAGACTTCAATCAAATTTACCTTGACACAAGTCATAAATTACACTTCATAGTCATTGTGTTCACAAAAAAAACAGTGGCTGAACGCTACGTTAACAAAGAACACTCGTTACTCAAAGTCACCTTTTACGAATATAATGCTACCAATATACAGAAAGCGGTTTTATCCGCAGCAACTCATAAAGAAGCACACACTATCAAACTCGTAGACGTTCCGATCAATTACGAAATGGAAGCCATCCTTAAGAATATTATCAATATCACTGGCAAATCAATTATACAACATAATAGTAATGAAAAATTCATACAAAACAAATACGAAAGAGAGCTTTCAACTTTCAAAAATGCCAAAAAGCGCAACCCTAGAGCAAAAATTTTTGCTCCCAGAATTCCTCAATTCAAAACCATATATATCGAATTTAACAATGCATCTGCAGTCCAGTACCTGCTTGAACGAGGATGGACGTTACCCATTGAGAATTTTCTTATTAGAATTTTACCTACTACACAGCATCACGCAGCAAACATTGAACGAACTACTTACGGATACCGAGTTTCAGGACTCCCATGTAACACAATCGCTTCTGACCTCACCAAACTTTCAGAGTTAATTAAAGGACGGACTTGCACCATCCTTAACCCTCGAACACAATCCGGAACTAAAACCGCAATTATCATGACAACTAAAGAAGATTTTACGACGAAGATACGTAAAGTATCCACTTTGAACACCACCTTATTTATCACACCACTATCATACGAAGGCAAATTATGCATGCAATGTGGCTCACCCCAACACGCAATGGCACTATGCGACACACCTTTTACTATTAATAAGTACAACCGTAAAGTTTACGATAAGGTAATCATTAATAGAGCTCGTCATGTCATCAAAATTGATGATACTATTGAAAAGAATTATGGTCCCCTTCTCAAACTTCAATCTTCTTACAAACCTCAACCTCAACGCCTGTTGCGTAACCTGCACGGTTCACGTCACTCACCACGGGATCAACTTCCAAGCAGACAACAACAACCAACCATGAATTTAATTAGAAATACTTATCCCAATCCACATATTGCACATAACACTACAATTACTGCTAACGCGTCATCCACACCAGCATCAAATGATGATACTTTAAACAAAAGGATAGTAGCCTTAGAACAAACTAACAAAAGTCTTCTAGAACGCCTTAACAAAGCAGAACTTACCATAAACACATTACGCAACACAGTAAAAGATCATGCAGAAGCACTTATGCAGTTTTCCAAAGGATTTAGCTCTTTGGAAACACAATTAGGAGACAACAATAATAAACTTGTCACCCTGATAACTCTACAAGAACAAAATCTGAGTCGAGAAAATGATCGATCTTCAAAAATTGATACGATCTTGTCTAAATTGGATTCTTTCCAAATCCAACCCACTTCCACAAATGTTACGTACCCTGCACCCTATCAACATGTTAATCACCAACATCATAACAACCATAGGGATAATTGGGATCAATTACATCAACGCTCCTCCCTCCCACCATCGGATGGCGCATATCCTAGAGAAACCTATATGTCCAGACCGTTTCCGAACTACGATACTAATCTTGCAATGGACAACTACCCACATTTGGCAAATCCTCAGTACCAAGAAGAACTCGATATCCAGTCAATTGACGGTTTTCAAGAACCTGATGACCATAGTGATGATACTGTCCAGCACGAATCATCGGAACAATATGACAACTCGGAAGACACTTCATTATACGGATCCAACCCGCATTACACCGAATCCTCTTCATCCCTCTCAGGTTTAGCTTCAAAGCTTAACCCTTTTGGTAGACGTTAATAATCTTTAACGCCTCCCTTTTTGGACTAATACTGATTTCCCTTTTTGTTTATAATCCAACTTGGTTATCTTACACGCAGTTATATTAATTACATTTGATTTTTATGATGGTACAACAGAATAATAACACACAACAGGTTACGATTAATTATTTAGATTCCTCTTCCAAGAAAAATACAAGACTGGAAGGCCTTGTACAAAAAACCAAAAAAATATTTTCAAAACTTAACCAAAAACAAAAAAAAATTACTATAAACACACATATTAATATCAGTGCGCCTATTAACGACAATAATATTCATACTTTTGAAACAGAAGCTTCATCTTCCACTTATCATTCCTCTCAAGATAGACCACCTACGGTACCGTCCGAACAAATGCTGACTACACCAGAAGTACCAACTTTGGAGACGATTCCACCTCCTGATACATTTAATTATACCCAGTTAACTTATGATTCCAAACGGATCATTTTCGGAACACACAATATTCAAGGAGGCTTGAACGCCAAGCTACATGATATTTTTTCTACCATGATCAAACAACAAATTAATCTCTTCTTCATTTGTGAAATGAACGTTGTCAATCCTCATTTTTCAGCGTCATCTGCACAAGCAAGGGTATATTATCCCGCAGTGATTACTAACAATTTTACTAGAGGCTTTTATATTTTTAATAATCCAGATCCAACTTCAAAAGGAAGTGGCTGTGCCCTCATCATGACCGATGACATCGAAAAACATTTACAATCGATGAAAATTATTACACAAGGACGTCTTTTACAAGCGACATTAGCGTTCAAAGACAAGCACAAATTCACGATATACGGAATTTACTTCCCGCCTTCTTTCCAAGGCCATCATCGTTTACTTTTTCAGGATATGACCAAAGCACTGGTTGAAGCATTTTCTCTTCATAACCAAACATCAAAACATCACGTGATCATTTTAGGAGACTTTAATATACACAAACCAAACGCCACGGCTATTCTCAAGTCCAAGGATGATATAATTAGACACATCACACAGAATACATTTCAACCTTACATGTTATTTTCTTTGTTCAAATTTTTTGACCTACATAATGTAGCGTCTCTTTTTAATCACAGTGACGATCCCACACACTTTCCCAATGATCCTATGAAACAGCCAAGTACCATTGATTTTACATTTTCCTCCAACACTTGTCTACAAAATATTATAGGCTTCCACATTACAGAAGGACAATACACATCCGATCATCGGATTCTTTTGACGGCGGCCATCAACCCAACAAATTTTTTTCGAGACAAAAAAGCATTCTCACAAGACAAACGTACACGCAAACAACTTACTGAACGTTATAACATTAAATCCATCCTTCCTAACCAATGGGTCGATTTTAACAACAAACTTGCTAATTACCTTGAACCTCTTGAAGAGGCTCCTTCTGCCAATGTTGACCCACTCGAATATGCCGATAAAAGCATTGATATACTCTACACAGGCATCCGCACAATCCTAAAAGAAATGAAAATCAAGAAACTTACCATGGTGCCACGCCATAATAACATGCCTCTACACATTAGACAAGGTTATAATGCTATTCACCACTTAAGTGGTATCATCAGTCTTATTACGGACCATATCTCTCTCGACCTAGATGGGGATTTGACTTCCATTGACAACACAACACTTACAGCAGCGTTTACGAACTACTGGATACAAACACATAAGTGGCTTCATAGACTAATCACACATTATAATACACCACCAATTCACGCTCTATACAATAAGTATCCTTCTTTAGCTCAATTAATAGAGATCAAACAATTTCTTATTAGTTTACGTTCCCTCATCAAGATTCGCACAGATGGTGACAGGCAAGCTTGGACTACAGATTCCATCACCCATTTTATTGAGCGGCGCAATGAAGATATTTCAGTCAACCAAAAACGAATGCTCAATTCTATTCTCGAACGCAACCCTAGAAAAATTACTCTAGATAGAATCAAAACCATGGTCAATGGCGAAACAACCTATACTACCATTCCTTCTGAAATTGAAAGAATAGCTGTGCACCATTATCAGACTATTGGTCTTTCTACTCCTTCGAATCTCAAGTATGATCCGAACACACCTCTTAGACATCCTTGGGCGAGTATATATGTCCAAAAAACTACGATACCCCAGGCAGCAATCAACAAACTAGACAAACCAATTACCTATGAAGAATTACAGAATACCTTAAAATCTTTACCTAATAACAAAGCACCAGGACCTTCTGGGATCCCTTATGACTTAATTAAAAAACTGACACCTCATTTTTTTCAATCTTTAGTTCAATTTTATAATTATATATTAGATAATAACATTATTCCTTCCAAATGGCAAGAGGCGCTCCTTTATCCGATACCTAAACCTAATTGGTGGGACAATGACATCACGGCGACTAGACCGATCGTGCTTTTAGACACTTTTCGAAAGATTTTAACGAAAATCATTAACGCAAGGTTAAACGAATATCTAAGTGTCAACCACATATTGCAACACAATAATCGAGCGGGCACCGAAGGCTCCTCATGTATGGAGATTATTTTCAAAATACAAGCGGCCATCACAGCCGCCAAAACTCTCAAAAAGGACTTATATATTATGATCCAAGATTTATCCAAAGCCTATGACCGCGTAGATATACCACTCTTACGCCTGGCATTACGTCGCCTCGCTATTCCTCCGCGAATCATATCATTTATAATTAACTTGTTTAGTGATCGATCAAACTCTATTATTTTTCAAGACTGGCTAGGAGAACCATATGATGTCCTCACTGGAATTGATCAAGGTGATTCAATCTGCCCATTGTTATGGGTAATTTATTATGACCCTATGTTCGAGGCTATCAATCAATCTGTGCATGGAGGTATCTCTTACACGGTAGAACTACCCACCCGCATTCCTGTCAGAATGACAAATGACACTTTCAACCTTAGTCTTACGGACAAATTGCTCGGGTACCTGGATGATACCACATGGCTTACAGACAATTTAACTAACCTCGCAGAAAACCTGAAAATAGCAGACGATTTTTATTCCTTTGCAAATATCAAAATTAACAAACACAAAACTACTCTTTTGACTAATGTGCCGAATATTGCCAACAAATCTTCCATGCCATTCACCTTTGGTAACGAAAGTATCAACATCAACATCATTCCCATTAATAAAGGTACTCGTATTTTAGGCGTTTACCTTAATGCGAATGATTCCAACTCGCCTACCATTAGAAAAGTACTGAACATGGTGCGTTATGTCACACATATGCTTAGAAAGAAAAGGTTAACACACGATCACGTGATATATATTATAAACAAAGTGATCATACCAAGGATAGAATACCTCACACAACACATGTTTCTCTCGGTTACGCAATGCAATAAGATCAATCGCATCTTACGTTCCACCTTCAAACAAGCAGGCAGTCTTCCTAAAAGTCTTTACAACTCTGTTGTGCATAGTTCAATATATCCTCATATCGTCAATATTTTTGACAACCAGATTAAAGCCCAAACCGCATTATTCATAGCGCAAGCTAATTCTTCAATTACTTCTGACACTTTAAAATTTTTGATTCTTTTAACTCAATATAAATTTTGGTTACCCAATGATCCCTTAAAATTTTTTTCTTTGTTTGATGCACCTTTACCTACTTTTAATAGATTAGAAAATTTATTTACCTTTTTTAGATATTATAATCTTTCAGTTTCGTATAATTTTTCCTTCAATGTCAAAGGAGGTTCTTTGCCAATTTCTCATTTTATTATCGATCCAAAATTTTTACAAGCACACATACGTTCCCTGCGCCATAAAGGGATTATGTTTCTAGATCAACTAATTACTATTGATTCAGCCTATTTGTTAGATTACAAGTCTATCAAACAATCTTTACAATGCAAACAAGGTCGCATTCCGCGCTGGTATAAATTCCTCCAGGACCATCTCACGTTATCGTCTGGTTCCGGTAGACTGAACATCGATTTACCTACAATTTTAATTCAAAATCCGCGAGTACAACGGCCTTCGGTCCCTCAAGTTTCGAACGACATCATAACGCACAAAAGCTCCAACAAATGGATTGCTTGTTGGTCTCCCACTAACTCTGACGTGCTTTATGGGCGCGTACTGGCCTCACAACATTATCCACAGACCACGCCATGTCTTTTTTTTGAACATTTTGTTTTCACTAATGCTACTTTACCTTTTAATAATCGGAATACACCACGATCTGCCATCAACACGCTTACCGCCTGTCCCGGTTGTAATTTACATGACACCCACTATATTGGCTCTCTTACTCCTAAATGCGTTAGCAGAACAACCTACGCCAGTGCCATCATTATTGATATACTACCCAAATCTTCGCGTACCACCTTGAGTTCCTCACTAAATTTATCTCTTCTGCCGAAACGATTTTATATCGCAAGACATAGTCATCCACATTATAGACTTCTTACATACAACGACTATTTAATTCAACATCGCCGTGTTCCGGTGGAACGCTCTCTTCAAGTTGCAGCAGTCCCTAATGACAATATTAATAACATTACACATTCTCTTATCCAAACTCTTTTTAAATCTACAGAAGAAACTTCTCAATTATTGCATCTAGCTACTATTGTTGGCGCCTTTTCACAGCTGGTTATCTACACCAATGGATCCTTTTCCTCTACAGTGACTGATCATGAAATGCCTATGGGCTATGGCTGGGTTACTTCAAACTTAACCCCAAACAATCTTTCTCATAATGGCGCCTTAACTTACTTCCCATCTTCTACACGGGCTGAAATTATGGCTATTTTAACAGCGCTCGTTGTTTTAGCACCGCAGACAACTGTACATATCCACACAGATTCTCAAGCTGCTATCGACGCTTTTTACAAATCCAAACACTTATCCAACGTGGCTCATTGACGGTTTTTAAAACTCCCCAACTATACCTTTTGGGTGGCTATCCACCACATCATTCGATCATTACAGTTGAACGTCATACTTATCAAAGTCAAAGCACACTCGGGCAATTCTTTCAATGACTTGGCAGACACACAAGCTAAATTAGGACGCTTATCCCTTCAGGTCACGGAGTTAAATATACACTACCTTCCAGGTCACTCAGCAACTCTTTTGTTCAATAATCAGATCCCGTTGGACCGGGATATCCGCAAAACTATAGGAACGATCATCAACTACTAGCGCTTAGACAATCATCTTCATCACCAGGCGTTGGCTGATATTAAATCAGCCACCTCTAAGGGCCTTATAGATTGGCACGCGTCTTCTAAATGGTTTAATCATAATGCTCATACGATAGGCACTTCTTCATCACACGCCAAAGACTTTACATGGAAACTTAAATGTTCCAACAATTTGTTACCAACGCTCGACCTTTTGAATCAACGATACCCTCGCCTGATTAATGACAACACGAACTGTTTACTTTGCCACTCATCGGTTGAAACCAACCACCACTTTTGGACATGTAGTGTCCTTTTTCCTCGCGTTCGCGACTGTTTCGTCAAGCTGGCCACATCGTTAGAAGATCTTTTGTCCACCTCAGGGACCAATTGACATGGTCCGTTAAGGACTCGATCAAATATTCACCTATTTTTGCTTGGGTTTTGCGTGCTCAAGATTCAGATTCTATCATCCCTTTTGAAGCATTATTACTTTTACGATCTTATGTTCCATGTTCATTGTACCGTATCTTTCGGTTGCACTGTTCCACCCAACGCTTAGCGCTTAATACGTTAATGCATTTTCTACAGGACTGTTTAGTCACTTTTAAATCTTCGTTGTGGAAGTATCGTTCCATTCAATGGAAAAATTGGAAAGAGAATCATAATTTATCAAAGCGGGACTTTAAAGATTATCGCAAAAATTTTCCAATACAGCGTCACCAATTGGCCAATGGGCAATCACCACGGCATTCTCGTCAGGACAGAATTTATACGAACCCTTATAATGATTATAGAAATTTTAAAACCTCAGTGGACTATCTCTTTATTCTTTTCACTTCCTCTAATTTTTTGCACAGTGGGCCTTTTTTCGGACATTTACGTAACTTTACTACTTCTCATAGTTCTAGCCTCCCAGCACATTTTGTGCTATTTTATGTTTAAGTACCTACCACTTGTGTTCGTTTATATTTCTCCTCTATTTTTCGATTAGGCAGTAGATTAACCGTTTTATTTTTTTAGTTTTTGTTTGTTTTCTTTTCTTTTAGTTTTTTCTTTGGGTTTTTTTACTGACGCTCATCGGTAGGGGTGTGAGTCAGGTCCGTATTCGATCAAGTGAGGACCCGGTTGTTAGTTCAGCTGGGTGATGGCGTCTTTTTTTGGATACTTCTTTCTTTGTATTTTACTCTGTAATAGTGTCTCTTGTACTCCTTCTCCTTTTACATAAAATAAATAAATAAATATCTTTTGGATACTGGATACCATATAACGTCTTGCCGATTATCTGGGTTTTTAAATAAATCGGATTACAAGTATTACCCAATTCTTTTTTTTTAGGTCTCCTACTAGCAACTCCTTTAAAGTTAATGAGTAGCAACAAGATGATATCCCGTGGATACACCTTTAATTTACTATGTGATATATTGAAAAAGAATGTTTATCAGCTTGAACATGTTTTCATTATAACTAGGAGTGCCGCAGAACATCCACATTTTTTTAATTTATTTTTAATTTTTATTTTTATATTTGGTTTCTTCGGTTAATTATTCAATTGTGATTGGTAACTTATTTAGTAGAGAACCAGTAACGGAAGAACTAAGGGAAGATATTAAGGAGAACTTGACTTCCCAGAGGATTATACCGGTACCTTGCTCCACCATAGAAATAGTTAATTAGTGATTTTTTTAGAGAATACTAAGAATACTTCTTTTTTTATAATTTCTTTTGAACAGGTTGTTCCATAACGGTTTAACTAAAGCATAGTTTTGAACAAAAAAGGTGAAAGTAGATTAGACTTGTTAGACTAATAAGAATATTTAGAAGAATATATGACTAATAATAATTTATTTTTTTTAATTTTTAAATTTATTTTGAACAGGTAAATCAGTTCGTAATGGAGTGACACGGTAATATCTTCTAAAGATTGTTTTTACTTTTTTTTTTGCTTGATTATAGGACTACTAATACTATAATAGGTTTTAAATTTGTTTATTATTTAGATTACTCCTGGAAGTTCAGAACAGATACGTAGATACTGTAAATACATTGATTGGTTTTGTAACAAAAAACCCACAATAATGGTTATTCTCGAAAATATATGGCTTGTATTAATTAAGGTTTCAAAAATAATTGGTCAAATAATTCAAATAATTATTTTCCTTATTTTCGTTAGTTCAGATTTGGCTGAGAATAAATTTTCGTTAATGCTCGTGGATTAACAATAATTGCAAATTTTCTACGGAGAACAAAAATTTACTGCGCCATTGCACAAATTCGTCATAAGGTTGATCCTGCTTGTGTACCCACCATCTGCTAAAAAAATATTTAAGGAATCATTCAATAATTCTTTTTTTTTTTTTTTTTTACAAAAAAAAATTTATAATGGATGATAGTAAATTTTTACCAAAATTATCGCATAATTTACTCGAAATTTTGAACGATGATGAATATTATGATATTACCATCGAAGCTGGTAATGACCCTTACGTAAAAATATACCGTGCTCACATGGTCATCTTAAATTATCGTTCTAATTATTTACGAAGAATTTTGTCAACAAATAAAAAGAAAAATGATGAAACTTTGGTACATATTAAATTACCAAATATCTTACCTGAAATTTTTCAAATAATTCTAAGGTAAGTAAATACAATAAATAGGTTATTTTTTTTTTTACAAATATATATACCTATATATTTTTTAATTTATTATAAAATGATTATATTTCAGATATATTTACGGAGGAAGGCTTTCTTTGGATGAATGTGACACTTTGGATATTTTTAAGATCTTGATTGCCGCTAGTGAATTTAATCTTCAAGAATTAGTTAGCTATTTACAACTTTATATAATTAAAAATAATAAAAATTGGATGGAACAAAATTTTAATTTCGTATATCAAACAACTTTTGAAAATAATTCTTTTTTGGAACTTCAAAATTATTTTACTAACTTAATTTCAAAAAGACCAGATAAGATAATTAAATCAATTAGTTTCTCCTCGATACCAGAAAAGCTTCTGGTTTCAATTATTCAAAGTAATAATCTTCATATGAGCGAAATTCAAGTTTGGAAATATGTGATTAAATGGGGACTTTCTCAGAATCCTGAACTTCCTTCCGATCCTGCAACTTTTTCAAAAGATGATTTCAATGTATTAAAGAACACTTTACAGCAATTCATTCCTTTTATCGAGTTTACTAATTTAACTCCTAAAGAATTTTCTGATGAAGTATTACCTTATAAGAAAGTCTTACCAAAGGAATTATATAAGGATCTATTGAAAGTTTTTTTAAATTTACATCCTGATAGCAGGCCAAATGATAAGTCAAAAACTCGAAATATCGATTCAAAAATTATCACATTTCAACATGCTGAAATAATTTCAAAATGGATTGATAAATTAGATATTACGGACGAGTCGACTTCCTTGTACGAATTCAAATTAATTCTTCGTGGGTCTCGTGATGGGTTTGAATCTAAAATATTTCATGAGATATGTGATGATCGATCTTGCACTATAACAATTATTAAAGTTAAAGGAAATAATCAAATTCTTGGAGGATATAATCCCATTGAATGGAAATCTGATCGTAATTATGGTGCTACTAATGATAGTTTTATATTCTCTTTTAAGAATGGTAATGATATTAATGAACATATTTTAAGTCGTGTTATGAATGAGAATTATGCTATATTTAACGACCATACCTATGGACCATCATTTGGTTGCACTGATCTTATTTTGCGGGGGGACAATGGGCATTGTATAAAAGATGGGTATGAAAAAAAAATCAGAGGACCTTCTTCAGGTATGATTAATTAATTAATTACCTTTTATATGTAAATGACTAGAATTTTTTTTTATATAATTTCTTTATAATTTTTATAGAATCTGTCTTGCATTATGGTTTATATTGCAATTGCTGTAACCATACTATCCGAGGAGAGAGATGGAAGTGTACATCCTGTAAAGAATATGATTTATGCCAAGATTGTAAACCCAAATCGCATATTCATCATCATCCAAATAATCATGTGTTCAAACTTATAACACATTCGGAACTTTCTTTTCTTATTCCCAGTATGTATTATCATAATTTTTTGAATATAGTATTTAACTATTTATAGTAACAAAATTTTTTATAACCTCTTTATAATAATACACCATAGTACTTGCTATACATCACGGTATAGTGTGTAAGTGCTGCAACAAGACAATTCATGGGATGAGATGGAAGTGTGCATTTTGTTATGATTATGATTTATGTCAAGATTGTAAATCCAAATCACCAAATATTCATAGTAACCATCCAAATAATCATACTTTTCAACCTGTCGCATATCCAGTAGCTAATAATCATGGTATAATACTGTTAATCCTTTTGAATTATAGCATTCGATTATGTAAGGTAATATTTTATTAATTCCATATTTCATTGTCATTGTAATATGAAATTTAGAGCCGGAAGCAAATCCTACTATTTGTGACTATTGTGAATCTCCCCACCTTTTTGCAGATTGTCTTAAATGTGCCAATGGGGAATTTTCTGTAGAAGAATATGAAATATTTCAAGTTTTAAAAAGATAAATTATAATTTAAACTTGTTGTGTAATCAAATATTAGACGAAATATTTAACTGCAATTGGGATTAGTAAATTATGAAATGTATGAAAACTACAACTAATAGAGCTGAAGTTTTAATATAAATAAAAGTTTATTTATTTATTTATTTGCTTTCTATTTACTATATTTACAAAATTGATATTTGCCACATTTTTAAAGTTATTACTTACACGAAATTCAAATTTTTACATTAAATAACTACTTTTAAGAATTAAATTTTGCATACAACACATAATGTAAAAAATTTTTTTAAAAAAATAAGAAAAATTAATTAATTATTAAAGAATTAACAAAATATCGTAAAATCCAAGATTTTTCAACAAATGATTAATATGTATTTTATGATTTATAATATTTTTATCCTTTTAAAAGAAAATATAAGAAACATGTAATTATCTTCAATAAATTGAGCCTTTTATAAAAATATTTCAAATTAATAAACAATATATGAAAAATATAGAAAATAAACAAAGTTATCATGTAAATGAAGTAATTAGAGGATACTTCTATAGTTTTGACCAGAATTAATCATTTCGGCCAGAGTTAAGATTCATACAGAATTAAGTTTTGAGAATCAAATTAGAGTAAAGTAGGCTGTCAAATTATTAATTAATCAAAATCAAAACTGTGTATAATAAGTATTATATAAAAATTTACAATTGAAGATTTTAATTGCAAAACAATTTTGTTCTATAAAATTGTCTTTATAATAAATTTGTTTGTTAAAATTGTTATGCAGTATTTTTTTTATTCTACAATAATTCTGAATTCATTTCAAACTTCGTAAAAATATTCAAAAAATAGTTTTTTTTTAAAAAAAAAAGATTTCACTTTAAAATAATCTTCCAAATAGGAAAATAAAATAATTTCTATTGGTTTATCGTTATTAATGCACAAGTTATTAAACTCTAAAGATATCGGTATTTAGTGGAAAAATGCTTCATTTTAAAACAAGATCGCCTATTCAGCGTCGCAAATAAAATAATAATGGGATATCATTATATTATAAGTAAAAGTGATACTCAGATGAGAAAAAATCTTTAATAACTAATTAGGCTTAAATAATTTTTATTTTATCTTTTTAATAAGGCTTTAGATAAAATTATTGAGTTTTTTAGTAAATATACATTACAAAAAAATTATATCTATTTAATCTAATTAGTTTGACAATGTGTACATGTACGTGTTCCCAATACATTATTTTAATTAGGTTTGTTAAGAATCTTCTCAAATTTTGATATTATATTACGATTGAACGACCCTTGCATAAAAGTTAGTTTGAATCTATATGAAGAAGTTGGCCTAACCAAATTTTTATAATATTGGAAGCATAAATGCATATCACTGGGGACATCTAAAGCGGAACAGTTTGACTGACATTATGGCATTAAGAAACTATGCATGTGACAAATAAGGGGAATGACAATGACCCTTTACAATCTTCCCAGATGATAGGTACCAGCTCCTAATAGCTGAACAATCTCACAACTCCTTTAATCTGAATTTCCGCAGTGCATCAATTTTCTTTCTTTAGAAATTCCAAATGCCAACCATCGAGGTGTCATTCAATTCTAGTCATGTGACGGGAAAAACCTTTTTCCTTTTAATATACTTACAACTTTTTCTTTACATGACCATTAATCCACTTTAATATTATTCCTTTAGGTGCATCTATTTATCTTCCCTATTTGGAATATTTCCAAAAATATATCCACTATATGAAGCTAGCAGAATATTTCATTATCAGAAGTATGGACCATTTTGTCAGGATGTTTCTGCCATCTGTCCTGTCAACATGTTTCCATTTAATTGCGATTCTTGGTTTAGATTTAGTTTATTGACAAGTTAGATTCAAACTGTGAGAGTTTCCCCTCCTTACATTTATACATTAAATAATATTAACATTAAGTTTTAGTGAAACAACAAGAAAACATAATAATTAATATTGTAAATGTGAGTCAGGTAACTTAATACTCTCTCACCATTTATTATTATAATTCAAATGTTTAGGGTGAACCATATTACCCATTATCAAAATAATAATTTTATTTAGCTTAGGAATTTAAGTCTAGAAGTCCTCCTATTTATACATATATTGGTTATCATAACGAATACTATATCAAGGTCTTACATGTCCCAAACATCAACTCAAACTCAAGAAAAGAATTCTGAATTCTTTTCTAGGAATTATAGTCCTTTTTATATTCCTACTACACATACTATGCTATTTTCAGATTGCTACACCGGCCAATTTACCAATTCCCAATCAACTTTGCCCATCAATTTTGGCCACTGATTTTGGCCAATGACCAAACAAATTAGCTTGGCCGTGGCCAAATGCCAACACTAAGCTAAATGTTAACCTAGCCAATAACAAATTTTTATAAATCACATGATGTGGTGTGGTGTGATTTAGTACTGTAAATAATAGGCAGAGTGATTCCTTGAGGAGGGTTGGAACTACTCACTAGAGTTTATTTTGTCTTGTATTCGTAATACTTGTAACTACCAATGTCTGCATTTCCCTTTCTTGCCTATATTATAAAAATAAAAAATAAGTAATAAAAAGTTAATAATATAATGTTTTTCGGAATACATTAAAATATTGGATAATTTCAACACAAGAAATTCAAACAAAAAATTTATAATCATAATTAAAAATTTAATTATAATTAAACAAAATTTGATCATTTTGTAATTATCATGATAAAAGTTGATGTTTCTATCATAAAAAGAATTTAAATAAATAAAATGATAAATTAATTTAAATTAAATTTACAATTATTAAAAAATAAGTGTAGTATATAAAGATGCATACTTTAGTTTTTTTAGAATTTTCTTAATTTTTTCTAAAAAAAATTTCTTAATAATAATAATAAAAATAAAAATAATACTTTCTTCTGTATCAATTTTGTGTTAAATAAAATCAAAAACTTTTAGTCTAGATAAGGATTTGTCTAACAGATCAGCAAAATATATGGTTCAAGAAATAAATTTTAAGACATTATTTCCTTTAACTGTTAAAATCGCAACTTTTTTTTTGAAATACAGAAAATCACAAAAACACATTGAAGAAAAACAATAAGTTTATGTAATAAAAGTTGTTCTTTACCTATTTATAAGCGATAAAGTAGGAGTTTGGAAAGTTTTATTGCATATTTCTCTAAAAATTTGATATATCTATTTTTCAATAACCAGTAATTTCTGGTAATCATTAATTTATTTTATTAAATTATTTGCATGAGGTAGCACAATTTTGAAAAGTGTGATAATAAATGGGCCAAGAAAATATTTTGTGTTACCTTTGCCACCTTTTTTTATCTGCATTTTCATCACAAAAAAAAACAAGAAATAGTACGTATTCTGGTAAATTATTTTTTGAAATGTTTGTGAAATTATGATTTTATTTGTTTTAAAACTTTGTTCTAAACTCATTTCTCATAAAATAATAATTGAAGAATCTTAAAAGTGTAAAAACATCAAAAGTTTGATTTTAATTTCTTTTTGTTATTCTAAAAGTTTTATAACCCATTTATTTACGTTATGCACACAAGCATGTAAACAAATTATTACTTTTAAGTATGAATTATATCAATTACATTTCAAAAAATTTATATTTATAATTTACATACATCTACTTTTATTCATTTGACCATTTAATTTCATGATTCCAAAAATCATCTTTATCATAATTAAGTTCAATAACATCTTTCACTTTAAAAGTTTCAATATATTCATGCCAGTTAATACTACCACGGTTATATAAATGTAAAGTTTTTTTACATCTATTACTCCAATTAGTAAAAAATAATTTTATAGATTTTTTGTTAAATTTATTAACAAAAAAATCAATATGAATTTTGTATAATGTGAATGGAGCAAATTCAACCAATAAATCCAGAAATTTATCATAATATTCATCATAGATTTTCTCATCTATATCTATTGCTACCAAATGTTGGCATTTGATGAAAATATTCTTCAGTTCTTCTAGGGTTCCCTCACAAATTAAAAATACTGTAACATATTTTATATTTGGACAATATTTGTAGATTGACTGATTATATTCTTTAGCACTGACACAATTAGTAAGTCTGATTTTAATTTTCCACAGACTTCCATTTGTATTTTGAATAATATCTATTGCCATATCAAGTGATATTTTTAGTAAATCAAGTATTTGAAGGTTATAATAATTTAAATTTATTTCATGCTTTCTTAGTAGTCCTTTTTCATCACATATTCTTAAATATTGTAAATTAATTAATTTTGGAAGGAGAAAATCATGTTGAAAGGAACTATTTATTTCTAAATTCAAATAAACAATTGAATTTACATGTTTTTCTAAAGCTTGATTTATCTTCTTACATTCGTGATATTCCTCTATAAATATGTATTTAATCTGTTTTTGCATTTCAATTAATTCAGCAATTTCAGAAGATTCTCCATAAATTTTTATGTGAATTTTTTCTATTGATCTGCATATTTGTGCCAATTCATGATAAATCTCATATTGATATCTATCTCCTATATTACTGCAATATAACTCATATAGATTTGAAAGAGAAATATTTGATCCTGGATATTTACATATTGAATAATATGACATATCTAAACCCAAACATTTTATTGATGAACATTCACTAATAAAAAGCTTATAAATTTCTTCCTTTAATAAAAGTTTATCTGGAAAAACCTTATGAATATTATTAAGGTATTGGCAAAATCTAACATAGTTAAATGAAAGTTTTTGCTTTTGAAAATTTGCTTCAATATTACCTTTATCTTTCAAAAATTTAATTGAATTATCTGATAAATGTGAAATGATAATATTGAATAATGAACTTTCTTTATAAACATATTTATAAGGATAGCTCCATAAAATTGGAATCATGGTTTTACACCAAAGTTTGTTAACAAACAAACAAGAATGTAGAGATTTTTTAAAATTTTTTTCATTATTTGAATTAGCAGTAATTAAGCAATGTAAATCTTGAAAAATATAATAAAGAACATCATCATTTAATTTTGACATTTTTTTTCTTTTCAGAAAATAAATGAATAAAATTTTATTTTTCATAAAAAAAAAGGCGAAAAGAGCAAATTGACATAAACCCATCATTTTAAAAATCACATTGAGAAATAATTTCTATAGATTATCAATGATTATAACAGTCTATCATATTATGAGTCATAACAACTCTTGCATTGATTTTCTATTTGTTATATTGGTTACAATTTCATAATAACAGTGACTAAAATTAAAACAATATGTTTGTTCTATCACAATATTACACGTTTATTAATAGCAAACAAAAATCTTTGGAAAAGATAAAACTTCTTAGCAGATTAAAAAATAGTAAAAGGCAAATCATAGTCCTTGACCCATATCCAGATCAATCCGGATTGATCCAGATGTTTTTTTTTTGGATATCCAGATTTTGCGGTTTTTCATCCAGATTATAATCTGGATGGAAAATATCCAGTTTAAACCGGAATTCATTTTATTCTACTTTATCTTCTTTCATTTCTTTTTAGCATTTTTTTATTGTTATTTCCTTTTTTCATCAATATATTTTTCTTTTTCATTATTGTATAATTATCAAGTTTTCCTTTTACTTAAAAATAAATAATTGCAAAATTTATTTTCGGATTTGATAATCTAACTGTTAAATATAATAAAATCTTTAAAAATAACATATTTTTTTAAAATCTAACATTGTAATTATAAATGAATAAAATTTATTCATAAAATTATTTTAACACGCTTTTGCATAATGATAACAACAAATATTTAACCTGCGAAAAAATCCATTCAAAATTTAGTTTAGTTAAAAATAAATTCACTCAATTTAATTTTAATAATAATATTATAAAACTACAGTGCTATGCAAAAAAAAATAAATAAAAGATTCATCTGGATTCCGGTTTAAACTGAAAACAGAATGAAGAAAAGGAGATAAAGAAAGGAGATAAAGGGAAGCGAAAAAAAAAGAAAGAGGAAGCGAAAAAAGAAAAAGGATAAAGAAAGATGAAATGAAAAAGAAAAGGTTGACAAAGAAGAATGGAAAGAAAGAAAGTGAAGAAAAACGAAAATAATGAAAAGAATAAAGAGAAAAGGGATGAAGAAGAATGAAAATAAAGGAAGAGAAATGAAAACCCATGACATTATAAATAAAACCATAAAGTTGGGAGCATATAGAAATGAAATAAAGTTAGTAAAAGAACGAAGTGTAAGAAATAAAAACAAAAATAAATGTACAGTACCTTTTAAAATCATAGAACTGAAAGAACTTAAAGACCTAGAAATAAAGAAAAAGGAAAGAAAATTAGAAACAAAAAGTAAACAAAAAGAAGAAAACATACTGGCTGACGGTCACTAAAGAAAAATTCCAAAACGTAAAAAGCACATTTAGTGAGATTAAGCGATAAATAAATTTCGCGGTCCTCTGGTCTTAGATAATTTTGGCCAAATTTGTAATTCTGGCCGAAACTATGATCACGCAACTTCGGTAAAATAGTTATAAAAAAATTTTTTTACAGAAATTTTATGTTACCCTAAATTTTAAATTTGGCCGGCACTATAAATTCGGGCAGAATTATCGCCGATCAGTTGTAAATTCAATCCGGATTTCGGTTTCTATCCGGATTATTTGACCCGGATAAAAAATCCGGATCAACCCGGATAAAATCCGGATTTTTTTTTGTGTAATCCGGATGACGGTTTTCATCCGGGTCAAAGCACTAGCAAATCACCTAAAAACCAAATTCTTGGAGGATATAATCCAATTGAATGGAAATCTGATCGTAATTATGATACTACTAAGGATAGTTTATATTCTCTTTTAAGAATGGTGAAGATATTAATGATCATATTTTAAGTCGTGTTGTGAATGAAAATTATGCTATATTTAACGATCATACTTATGGCCCATCATTTGGTAGCGCTGATCTTGTTTTGCGAAGAAATAGTGGACATTGTATAAAAGATGGCTACGAAAAACAAATCAGAGGACCTTCTTCAGGTATGATTAATTAGTATTGTAAATAACCAAAGATTTTTACATAATCTCCTTATAATTTTTATAGAATCTGTCTTGCATTATGGTGTATATTGCAATTGCTGTAACCATACTATCCGAGGAGAGAGATGGAAGTGTACAGCCTGTGAAGATTATGGTTTATGTCAAGTTTGTAAACCTCAATCACATATGCATCGTCATCCAAATGATCATGTGTTCGAACTTATACCACATTCAGAAACTTCTGATCTTGCTCCTCGTATGTACAATACTGTCATATTTTTTTGAATATAGCATTCTATAATACCAAAATTTTTTCTAAAAATTATTTGTAACCTTTTTGAAAATACACCATAGAAATTGCTATACATGATGGTATAATGTGTAAGTGCTGCAACGAAACAATTCAAGGAATGAGATGGAAGTGTACATTTTGTAATAATTACGATCTATGTCAAGATTGTAAATCCAAATCATCAAGTATTCATGATCATCCAAATAATCATGCCTTTCAACCTATTGCATTTACAGAAGATGAACTTGATGTTAGTGGTATGTTATAAATTTTTTGAATTCGATTATTTAAGATGATGCTTTAGTCATTACTATTATAATATGAAATTTTAGATTCGGAAGAAATTCCTACTATTTGTGACTATTGTGAATCAAGCTGTAACTTTGCAGAATGTCAAAAATGTGCCAACGGTGAATTCTCTGTAGAAGAATGCGAATTATTTCAGGTTATAAAAAGATAAATTATAATTGGAACTTACCGTGTAAGCAAATATTAGACGACTCAATTTGGATTAGTAAATTATAAAATGTAATGAAAAATACAACGAAACATATTTTTTTATTTGTCTAATAATGTTAGGTTACGACTTGAAATATAAATTAAATAAAAGAAAAGAAAAAGTTTATTTGTATTATTTATGTCATGGGCGTTGGTAATAAGAAGGATTTTTTCATAAAATAAATGGAGAACTCATTAAATATAACACGTGATTAACTATTTTTAACTACCTTTAAGTAGATAGACCAGTGGAGATCCCTGGAACTCTGATTTCAGATTCTTTAGATTTTTTAGAATTTTGGAAACCTATTTTCTTTACAGCCACTATCAGTCCTTTTCTTTTTTTTTTGGTCGGGTTTCTTCGGGTTTCTTTTTGGATAATCAATGATTGACACTTGCTAAATAGTGCGACTTTCTATTTTAATTAAGTTAAAAAAATAAGTTATTATAAAAAAAAGTTTAAATTGTTTAAATTCAAATTCTTAAATTATATAGCTAAATAATGTTTAAGAAAAAAAAAATAATTTTTTTTGTATACAATACATTAATGCAAGCAATATAAAAATTTTTTTGAAAATATGAGGATAATTTTATTAGAAAAATTTAATATACACACATTAAAAATCGACTACTAATTCTGACCAAATATTTGAATTATGAAGAGTGACAACGTAAGAGCTCGTCTTACCATTTGATATTTTTTATTATGAAACTTTTTTGTTCTATATAATTGTCTTTATAATAAATTTGTTTGTTAAAATTGTTACGCAGTATTTTTTTACTCTTCGATAATTTTAAACTTCGTGAAAATAATCTAAATAATCGTTTTCATAAAATAGCTTTCTTTTTTAATAAGATTTTGTCTCATAAAATATAAAAAAAGAAATTTCTTTTAGTTTAAAAAAAAAAGATATTTAATGTTTCCTAAAGCCATTATTTATTCATTAAAGTTTAGACATTATTAATGCACAAGTTATTAAAATTTAAAGATTTCTGTTTTTAGTTGAAAAATACTTCATTTTAAAAAATCGCCACTTAAAAGACATTTAGCATCACAATTTGGAATAGATTTTGCATCAAATTTTAAAAATAAAATAATATATTATAAATAAAAGCGATATTAAAATGAGAAAAATTCTTTAAAAGCCAATTATTTTTTTAGTAAGTATACATTACAAAATTTAAATGAATTTGTATGATATCATTGAATATAGTTTTGATTTAATTAGTTGACAACGCACCTAAGAGTACGTACAGTACATGTACGTATTCCCGATACACTATTTAATTGGTTTTCGTTGTTTTTATATTACGATTGAATGACCCTTGCGTAAAAGTTAATTTAAAGAAGTTAGCCTGTCCGTAGTAATATTCAAGCTTCAATCCATTTTGAGATAGATTAATTCACCATTTTGAAATGAAAAATTTATAATTCGATATTTTTTGTTTCTAAACCCTTATATAGTAATTCCGTCTATAAACTTATCAGAAATTCTTTAGAAGTTATTCCAATAAAAGAAATGCATTATTACAAAGTATATTTTTTCTTAATATTTTGGAGTCTTCTCTTAAAAAGGTTGCAGAATTAAAGAGAAATCAAAACTTTAATTTTGCTTATTTATTATTATCTTGAAGAAATTGAAATTAGGCATAATAGTTATTTGATAATTCTATCAAACAATTTGGAAAACAGACATATTTATTAATTTAATATTTATATAAAGTAAAAATTATCCATCTATATTTCATATTATTTTGCGTTACAATATCTTATTCAAAAAAAAAAATCATTTTCACACAAAACGAACGAATATTAAATCAAAAAAATCCTGATATTAAATATAGAACTTTTTTATTCTTTGTACCAATTAGATATTTTTTCGAGAATATGAGACATTTCCAAAAATTTCATTACCATGTTTCATTCAGTATGATTGATTTTCGCAAAATTTCATTGAATTTTTCTTTAGTAATTTTAAATGTATTAAAAATGGTGTAAATCAAATGATTTTCCCTATAAAAAAGAGATTATGAAAAGTACTTAAAAGTTTTTAGAATTTATAAAACCTTTTTATACATACAGTTCTTTCGAGATAATTTCATATTAACTGTTGCATGAAATGATTAAAAATTTTAATACTTAAAAAATACAGTATATATATAAAGAATGATATGTATATATATAACGCCAAAATTTTCCGCTTTTTGATTTTCACAAAATCCGCAAAATCAGAGATGGGACTCTCCAGCTTCTACTTAAAATCATACAGATCCGATCTTATACCATAAGCTGAACGGTTCTGGGGCTGTTTCTGGTTCGATTATTTAATGATCAAATTATGTCTCATGCAACTTTTAAATTCAGAATAAGAATTTTAAGCAATTTCTCATTTAAGAACATGTTTCAATCTTGATACTCATATAACTATTACTAAATTTCTTTTCAAATGAAATAAAATTTTGTTCAAATCTTATGATGTAATTTTTAATCAATGAAGATTGTAAATAGGCGATTAATACATGATAGTAAATTAACTGGCGATAATCAAGAAAGTATCATATTCTTTTTTGTATGAAAATTAGAAAATTGCAAATATGATATTTTTTAACATTTATTGTAGTACAGTATATTTAAATTTTCTTACTAGATAAATTAAAAAAATTATTCGGTACTAAAACACATAATAATATACAAAATACTTTTTTTATTACCAACTTCAATCAAGCACACATAATGATTTGAATGGAATAACTCTTTCAAACAATTAATCACAAATCGGATAAATTCAATTTTATTGACTGATTCTGGGCTCCACAACCAAATTTAATTGGGCTAGAATTAAATGTTATTCGATCAGAATAATGTTATTCTTAAATGATTTACTCATTTTTTCATACATTTTTACAAATCTATATTTGATTTTAAAATATTGATTTCAAAATATTTAAATAATAATAAGAGATATTTAACTTTATTAATTTATTTATTTTTTTTTTATTTTTCAATTATTTTAATTCAAAAAATTTACGCCCTATATTTGCTCACATAGCAAGACTAAATATTATCTTTTTACCTTTTTATAACTTGAAATAATTCGTATTCTTCTACATAAAATTCGCCATTGGCACACTTATAACATATGTTACCGATGCAGGCTGTTTCACAATAGTCACAAATTGCATCTCTTCTCCACATCGGACCTAACATGATGAAACATGAAATTAATAAAATATTATTTTGTATAATTGAACGCCCACAATTCATAAAGATTTGATAACATACGTATACGAGAAAATGGAAATGCAATAGGTTGAAATGCATGATTATTTGGATGACTATAAGTACTTCTTGAATTGGATTTACAATCTTGACATAAATCATAATTCTGGCAAAATGTACATTTCCATCTCATTCCACGGATTATCTTGTTACAGCAATCACATCTTACACTATTATGCACAGCAAATTCTATGAAATATTAAAAAAGTTATAAATAATCTTAGTATTATAGAATGCTATATTCAAAAAGATATGATAGTACATACGAGGAGCAGATTTAGAAGTATCTGAAAGTGGCATAAGTATGAACTTATGATCATGATGAATATGTGATTTGGGTTTACAGTCTTGACATAAATCATAATCTCTACAGGTTGTACACTTCCATCTCTCTCCTCGGACAGTATGGTTACAGGAGTCACACCCTACGTGATAATGCAAGCCGGATTCTACAAGAATTATAAAGAAATTATATAAAAAAATTTTTTGATAATTTATATATAAAAGATGGCAGATTAATTATACCCGAAGGTCCTCTAATTTGTTTTTCATAGCTATCTTTTATACAATGTCCACTATTTCCACGTAAAATAAGATCAGCACCGCCAAATGATGGTCCATAAGTATGGTCGTTAAATATAGCATTATTTTCATTCGTAACACGACTTAAAATATGTTCATCAATATCATCTCCATTCTTAAAAGAGAATATAAAACTGTCTTTAGTAGCACCATAACTACGATCCGATTTCCATTCAATTGGATTGTATCCACCAAGAATTTGGTTATTACCTCTAACTTTAATAATTGTTACAGTGCAAGATCGATTATTGCAAATCCCACGGAATTTATTAGATGCAAACCCATCCCGAGATCCACGAAGAATTAACTTGAATTTATATAAAGAAGTTGTCTTATCTGTAATATCTAATTTATCAATCCATTTGGAGATTAACTCAGCATGCTGAAATGTAATAATTTTTGAATCAAAATTTTTTTTATTATCATATTTATCAACCCATTCGGAGAACTCATTATGTTGATATGCAAACATTTTTGAATCAATACTTTTTAAGTTATCAGTTAGTTTTCTATCAGGATGATCAATATCTTTTAAGTTATCAGTTGTAATATTTAATTTATCAACCCATTTGGAGATTATCTCATCATTTTGAAACGTAACAATATTTGAATCAATACTTTTTACGTTATCAGTTAGTTTTCTATCAGAATGATCAATACTTTTTAAGTTATCAGTTAGTTTACTATCAGGATGTAAATTTAAAAATTTTTTCAATAAATCTTCGCGTAATTCCTTCGGTAAAATTTTCCTATAAGGTAATATTTCTTCAGAAAATTCTCTAGAAGTTAGATTACTAAATTTAATAAAAGGAATGAGTTGTTGTAAAGTATTCTTTAATACATTGAAATCTTCTTTTGAAAAGGTTGCAAGATTAGAAGGAAGTTGAGGATTCTGAGCAAGTCCCCATTTAATCACATATTTCCAAACTTGAATTTCGCTCATTTGACGATTATTATTTTGAACAATTGAAATTATAAGTTTTTCCGGAATTGAAGAGAAATTCATTGATTTAAGAATCTTATCTGAT
The DNA here is from genome assembly GCA_021464525.1 of Rhizophagus sp. LPA8_4_AMF. Taxonomy (NCBI): domain Eukaryota; kingdom Fungi; phylum Glomeromycota; class Glomeromycetes; order Glomerales; family Glomeraceae; genus Rhizophagus; species Rhizophagus sp. LPA8_4_AMF. Next base: position 7,508 of record JADRCO010000305.1, on the reverse strand, counting down.
CCTTTTGAAATTAAGTTGGTGCAATAATTTTGAAGTTCCAAGAAAGAATCATTTTCAAAACTTGTTTGATATACAAGATTAAAATCTTGTTCCATCCAATTTTTATTATTTTTAATTATATAAAGTTGTAAATAACTGACTAATTCTTGAAGATTAAGCTCATTAGCGGAAATTAAGATTTTAATAATATCTGAAGTATCACATTCCTTCAAAGAAAGTCTTCCTCCGTAAATATATCTGAAATAACAACATTTTTATATAAATTAAAAAAAACGGATATATTTGTAAAATAATAACCTATTTATTGTATTACATACTGTACCTTAAAATTATATGAAAAATTTCAGGTAAGATATTTGGTAATTTAATATGTACCAAAGTTCCATCATTTTTCTTTTTATTTGTTGATAAAATTCTTCGCAAATAATTAGAACGATAATTTAAGATTACCATGTGAGCACGGAATATTTTTACGTAAGGGTCATTACCAACTTCGATAGTAATATCATAATATTCATCATCATCCAAAATTTTGAGTAAATTTTGTGATAAATTTGGTAAAAATTTATCCTCTTCCATTATTATTATTTTTTTCTTTTTCTTTTTCTTATTTTTTAAAAAAATTCTTATTTCTGTAGTTACACAGGTTGAAACCTTGATTTATCTATGTATGATCCCTCAATGAAATCGGCCGATTTTTATAGTGATCTGCATATATCCTTATATTGTACCAAAAAAGGAAAGGCCTAGACCGGTCTATGGCAAACGGGGTGTGTCAGTGTGTCACTGTGCCAGGTGCGTTGATTATTAACATTCCAGAATCACAGTAGACTTTGTATTACTGCGGATTTACATGCCTTGGGGTTTGAAAAATTGTAAAGAACGAGAACGATTTCGGATCGGTTACTGAAAAATAATCAAAGAGTGGAACGTGATATAATTTTTAACCAAGAAAAATACAAATGGTGGATCTAACAAAATTTTTTTAGTTTACGAAAATTGGGCATTCATCAATTTTAATAATTATACTGACGTGGCTAGGATGAGGTCAGGTAGAAGATTAACGTTACTATTTCATTTTCTTTGCTGCATTACCTGGCTAGACTTAAACTAGAAGCAAACATTTATGTATAGCCAATGGTTGTAGCAGTTTAATCCTAATATGTATCAACATTACTGACTTGACTGTATTTACGTTACGTTAGGTATTTTTCGTAATTTATTGATCTTTTTATTTTTTTTATTTTAAAAAAGAAAAAAGGAATTTTCAAGAAATAATCCTAATTTGTCTGATTTTTGTTCCGCAGTTTCAACCCGATTTTGCGTGACGAAGTTCTTTCCTTTCATAGATAATGTCAGCCAGAATTTAGTCTTTTTTATATAGTGACTGGCATTATCGTAATTCCGCGGATTTACGTGGAGTATGAAGAACGAGAACACTGCGGTTACTGGAAATAATTTAACGCAATGTGACCTTTAACTATAAAATATATAAAATTTTACAGATGGTGGGTCTATTATTAATATTAAAAAATTTTGTTTACGAAATCAATTTTAATAATCGTATTCACTAACCAAGAAATTTGATAAAACATATCAACATGAATAACATATTGAGAGTAAGAGGAGGTTTAAACACTGTAAATAGAACAAAACATATTTTTAAATTTACAAATCAAAAATGTACCAAACCAAATTTGAATTAATTTAATTAATTTACAAATTATTATTTTGCAGTACCTAAAATAGGGTGAAGTTAAACGCGACTCAAAAATTGAAGTCATTTTTTCATATTACTGAATTATTATGGCTTTGATCATTATCATCATTATCATCAAATCATTAGTTTAATTATCACTTGGTAAAATTAAACTTTTATTATATTCATGCCAAATATGGAGATATGAAGTTGCATTTTCTAACTGTCAAAATTGATTTTGTTTATTATATCATAAAAATTTTTTATTTTTTATTTCAAAAATTTCAAATAAAGCCAATAAAATTTGAAAGAGAATTTGGTATTAAAGAACATATTGACGGAAGAAACTAGTATAATAAAAAAATTTTAATCATTGAAAAGTAAACTACGTAATATTTGTTTTAGTGTTAAGTCTAAAAAAAAAAACATTACAATAGATATGTTCCAAATTGTAAATTTCATCGTGTATTATTACATTTATAATATTCATGAACGATAATTGTTAGCTTGTATATTACTAATATTCATATTTCCTCCTCTTAAAAGTGATCCGTATAACAAGTAGTGAAAATCACTATTTAAATTCGGGGGGAATCGTTTTTTGCGATTATCTCGTGTTCCAGTGATCCAATTTCGACGAACAATTTTTTGTTGTGTAGCTCTCCTCGTCCTTTATAAAACAAAAAAACATTCGTCGAAATTGGACCAATAGATCGTGAGATAATTACAAAACCGGTTTTTTTCGGAAGTGGCTAGATTCCTCACGATATTCTCCGAACTAAAAATAAGTTTTATAATTATCGCTATCTTACGATCTATTGGTCCAATTTCGATGATCGGTTTTTTTATTTTGTAGAGGGCTTAGAGTGACACAACAAAAAATTGTCCATCGAGCTGGGTCACGAGATAATCGCAAAAAAACGATTTTTTTATTCCCCTGAATTTGAATAGTGATTTTCACTACTTGTTATACGAATCACGAATTAAAGGTTATTTGATAATTTTTTATTTAGGAGATTAATATAAAAATATCAGTCAGCTTAAAAAAATATTCATATACCATGCAGGTATGCATGATGGCACGACTGGTATCGACTTTTATTGTCGAAGAGAATATAACTAAAGATCAGCATTATATAATATATATATGTTCTTTGCCTAATAAAATACTAATTAATAATCGACAAGAGAATAAACTCGAACAAAACGGGTATTTGTGTGTATTTTTTTTTTACGTTAACAGATAATATTTTTGAATACTTTGGATATTCCAAATTTTTAATAATTTATTTACATTACTCATTTTTTTAATACAATGTACAAATTTCATCTATTTTATATAATGTGAAATAATTCATATACTTTTAAAAATTCTTGAATATTATATGAAATGCTTACATCAAGTACTATCATAACATAAATCCGTCATAATTTGAACAATATATACACATCTACCTCATTATATGAATATTATAATCACGGTAATCACATTTGACATATTATACTAGCTTCTCATATATAATAAAATATATAATAATTTTAAGAAAAAATTGTCATTCATAAAAGGAAACTCGTTAATTATAACTGTAGAGGCCGGAATCTTCCTCCTCCATAACTACCTTTTATACAATGACTGCTATTAAATTATCTCCTGCGAATAAAGTCTGCTCCATCACATTAGTGCACCGAATTGAATTTCATTTAATTTCGCTAAGAATTGTTTATTTGTCGTTGTTAAGTCGCACATGTTAATTGCATACGTGATACAGTACATTAAGTTCGCACAAAGACAATTAATGTATTAGTTATTTTTCCTTTATTTTGTAAACAATATTTGTACTACTTTTAAAGTGTATTGTTTTAAAATGAAGATAATAAAATATCATAAACGAGCAGTGATAAAATTTCTTCTTTTATCTAACAACAGAATCGTTCTTCCCCTGTAAAAAAAGTCGATCCGTTTTTAATATTCCATCTTTTTTCCATAAAAGGCTCATATTTCCGGAATTAATAACCTTATATCCCGGAATTTATCGAATTATTTACATTTTCCGTGAATGGATCCGAGAAAGGCTCATTTTTACGGAGTTTTCACAGAAATAACGGATAAAATTTTTTATAGGGTTAAAATAAAATAACGTTTTTGAGTTTTCGAGTTTTTAAATTTGTAAAATACAAATTACTATTAATATTTATTAAATATTAGGAACTTTATTTCCTAAAAATAACGAATTATCAAAAAAAAAAAGAAAAATACAAAGTATATAGTTTGTCGCTAATCGGAATGATAATAATAGGAAGTTTGGCGTCTAAAATAATTATTTCTATTAGATAGAATACGACATACAGCATTAAATAAAACGTCGCCATAACGCCCATCTGTATTTCAATAAAAGTATAATACATCGTTAAAGAAAGAATTTTATTATTATGGAAATATCGGAGTTTTGATCCGGTCTTTGGATCAACTTTCTTAAACTGATATGATAGTGAATATCTTAAATATTATTAATGTCATACTCGTATTCTTTCGAGATATATTCTAAAAAAACAAAATATATTTCTATTTATTATTAAATCTTTCATATAATACAATAGTTACATAATACACACCTTGTGGGCCTATCAAAGATGAATTAATAAATGGAATAAAAGAGTTCAATGATCTACTTGTATAACACGCTTTTGAATGTGGTTTCTCGGTAAATCCAGGACCAAGCTTCTTTAATTCTATTGATTTTAATCTTTTTACTTCAGCTTGATTGAAATTTTCATAATCTTCTTGTAAAAATGTCCACGCATAAGTAACTTCAAGAATTTCTTTTGCAGAAGGTCTTTTTAAAGGATCAGAATTCCAACATCTTTTCATTAAATTGGAATAACAATCAGGAGTATCATCTGTAATTTCAGGATTTATTCCATCAATAATTCTATAAATAAGTTCCGTATTATGTTCAATATTATCAAAAGGCTTACAACCCGTCGTAAGTTCCCACATAATCATACCCATACTATATATATCAGCTTTTTTTGAAAATGCAACACCTTGGAATATTTCTGGTGCGATGTAAGGTATTACTCCGTATATTTCATTATTTAATGAAGTACTATTTGCGGGTTGTGATAATCCCAAATCACCAATTTTCCACTTTCCAGATGATTCAGTTTCTAACAATATATTTCCACTGTGAAAATCACGATGTATAAAATTTACCTCATGAATAGTATGAAGTCTAAAAAATAAAATTAATTAGTGTATATTTTAAATACAAAAGAAAACAATAATTATCATATTTAAAAATATTTTACCCGGCCGAAATTTGCCACAAGATGTAAAGCTTTTTATTCCAAGTGACATCCTTAAAATTTTTTTGTAAATAATCATGTAAATTACCACCTGTCGCATATTTCATTATTAACATATAATCTTTAGTTTCAGGATCTTTTGTAATGCCATGATAATTAATTATATGATCAAATTTGTTATAACATTGATAAAGTGACTTTAGCTAAAGAAATGTGTAGTTTGATATAAATATTACACTTTTTATTAATCTAAGTAAAGGAATAAATAATAACTTCATTTACCTCATTTAAGAAATATTTGTCCATATATTGTGAGTTTAAAAACCTTTTTATAGCCACGGTTTTATTTTTTTCTCTAATGCTTAAAAAATCATCATATTGAGAGCTAGCATTTAACCAAATTGCTTTGTAAATTATACCAAACCCTCCTTCAGCTATTTTTTCACTATTTATAATTTGAGTATGTGGTATCCATTCCATTATGGGTTTTGATAAAGCATTCCTAAATTCATATTGGATATCATTATACTTATCCAACGGATTACAATTTTTATAATCTTTGTGAATATTATTTATGCATTTAATAATTTGATCGTTGTTAATAATATTTAATCTTGTAGAAACAAGAAATTCTTCTATATATAAGTTTCCGCTATTAATATTTGTAGTATCAATAGTTATATATGTTGTTCTTTTACATTTCCTACACTGAGATTGATCTGTGATCCCGAAAATAATATTTGTTGTTAAACAATATCTACATCCTGTGTAAATTATATAGCAGTGTAAACACCATCTTTGACATTCAGGAATAAATTCTAACACTTTATCACACAAAATACATCTTTCAGCGGCATCCCACCATGGTAAATAAAGAATTGGAATAGGCATTTTAGTCAACGCTGATTTTATCCATCCAGAAGATATTAAATAACAAGAAGAGCATAACGTAAGTTTGATATTATATTTCGAACTTATCATCAATTTTCCGCATAAGTTACAGTTATTTTCACACTTGATCATCTCGCTATTAAAGGAATCGTAATGTAGTAAAGAATATGTTGATGGAATTATTTGTTTAAAATACCATTTGTGTATACTTAACGTACTAAGTTCTACATTTTTAGTCGCTTCACGCTTATTATTTGTACTTATTTGTATATCTAAGTACTCACTAGGATTATTAATAAACTTTTTTATACAGTTTTTGCAATATTTTTGTTTAAAAAAGAATGTCACAGAATATTCAAAGTTACAATTACTACATTTATTCTCATTATTAAAAGGAATGAAAAAAATAGGCACGTGACCAGATTTTAATTTTGGCGTAGGATTTAATGAATCAAATAATCTATCATCATCTGTAGAATTCATATTTTTTTTTTTAAAAAAAAATAAATAAATAAATAAAATAAAGGAAACGAAACGGTTTTATAGTATTTACTGTAATAACATGAGGCTTTTTTTTACCGGTTAAAGTTTACCGTATAGTCCCGAAAATAAGCACCCCTTTTTTGCACATAATGCCGGCCAAAGTCCTCATAATTCTGGTCAAAATCGTCATAATGCGAGTAAGGGGTGCTTATTTTCGAGACTATACGGTAATTAAAATTGCCGATTGTCCCGTTATGAAAATATTTCGGATTCCTATTATGGATGTTACCAGGGTTGGTTGGTCTATTCTTTTTTAAAATAATGACACAATTCTGAAACGCCTTTGTTTACATACAGAATCTATCATGCAATCCTTGCTTAGTCGATGCTCTTATCATTGCAGATACTTTGTTTAATTTTTATAGACTTACAAAATAGAAAAAAAAGAAATTTTACTTTATTCATATAAATTATAAATGTAGGTTTTGATTTATTCAATTATACTAATAGAACAATTTCATGTTAGGAAACCTTTTTAAGACCAAATATGTTAAAAATGCAATCAGAAAATCACGTAAAATATTATTAATATTGCGATGAGAAAAATTTTATTATTGTTAAGTTTGTGTATTGTTCTGCATCAACTAATACTATTAATTAATTTTTTTTTTAAGTACATATAATGCACATTTTTTTATTTCCTTTTTATTTTTAGTTTAAAATATAGGATAAATGTGTATCTCGCCCCCGTATGATGCTTAAATCTAACAAAAATTTGTAAAAAAGAAATTCTTAATATACAAACCTTTTTATAAAGTATATAGTATATGTATTTTTGCCTGTTCTGAAATTTGATTAAAGCATCAAAGATGGTTTTGAATGTCATTTTTGACTTATTTGACGAAACCTTTGTTTCAGTTTTTTCGCTAAATCACGTGACGAATTTAATTCTGGCCAGAATAAAATGATCGGCATAGAAAGTTCCTTTTTGGGGGTCGTCTAAAGCGGAGTCAAATCACGTGACTTCGAAAATTTTGATTAGATTAAGTTTTTTATAAAAAAAGATTAATGTAAAACTTTAAATTCATAAAATAAATGTATTTTGACCCGTTCTGCAAGTTTACTTAAG
>JADRCO010000304.1:0-38430 GCA_021464525.1 Rhizophagus sp. LPA8_4_AMF | reverse complement strand
TTTTCAATGCATCTTGTATTCAATAAGTGCTACACATAAATATTTAATAAATGCTTTGGTAAACATTATGATGTTATTTAGGTTTCAAATAAAACCTGTAATAATTTTTGAAATTTCAAAGGTATGTCATTTCTGAATCCTATTTTTTTTTTTAAAAAAAAATTTTATATATTATAGGTTTCAGACAAATTTTGAAGGTAAGTACATCACAATTTGAATCATTTTTTTTTCTATATTATAGTAGAATCCAAATGAGAATCTATTGACAATTTTGAAGTTTTAGAGGTACGTAATTTCTGAATTATTTTTTTAAAAAAAAAAATTTATATATTTAACAGAAACTTATCAGTAATTATTAGTATTTGAAGGTATATTAACCTCTGAATTAATTTTTTTTTATATTATATAGTACTAGTTAAAATAGTCCAGTTTGATCAAATTTCAGATAGACAAATTTGAACTAAATTATATTTAAAATTTGGCCAAATTGGCCAAATGTTTATTATATTGAATGTTATAATTTAAACTACTGACTACTTGACTGACAAAATTTTTACCAAAATTAGTTAATTTTTTACCAAAATTTAGTTATTTTAATTAATTTTAATTTTAATTTTGTTATATTTAAATTACATTATTATATTTATTATGTATTTTAAAATCTAAAATCTATATAAAAATCTAATATCTTCGATAAAACAGTTTTCTAGAGCTTTCAAATTGCTATTCAAAAATTTACTGGCATTTTATTTATAGTCCAAAAGTCAGATCGGTTTTTCTAAAAAAAAGGAAAAATTATTAAAATAACATTTTTTTAAAATAAAAAAGTTTTGAATCAAAACTTTACCTAAAATTTTGGTATACAAATCAGAATGATTTTTCTATAAAAAAATAATAAAAACCCATTAAAAAAATGGTTTTTTTAATATTTTTTAATAGTTTTGAAAAAAAATTTTTGAAACTAACCTTTAGGAATTCAGTATCCAAATTGGAGCCAATTTCCTTACAATAAAAATAAGAAAAATATTAAAAGATGTTTATTTTAATATTTTTGAATAGTTTCAAAAACAATTTCAAAACTAATCTTTAGAAATCTGGTATCCAAGTTGGAGCTGATTTCTTTATAATAAAAATAAGTAAAATGTTAAAATATATTTTTTTTAAGATTTTTTAATAGTTTTAAAAAATTTTTGAAACTAATCTTTGGAAATTAATATCCAGATTGGAGTCAATTTCTCTATAATAAAAATAAGAAAAACATCAAAAGACATTTTGTTTAAATATTTTTTAATAGTTTTAAAAATATTTTTGAAACTTTACTTTAAGACTTCAATATTCAAGTAGGAGCTGATTTCCCTATAATAAATGTAAAAAAAAATGATATTTAATATTTTTTTTAATATTTTTAAGAACTTTTTTCAAAACTTTACCTTTGGAAATTCAGTATTCAAGTTGAACCTGATTTCCCTACAAATATATTTAAAAAAACATTATTTAATGTTTTTTTAATAGTTTCAAAAAAATTTTGAAACTAACCTTTAAGATTTCGCTATCAGATTTAAAACTATTAGCATTTAACTTGTCCAATTAATATAAATTAAATAAGCAGCATTTTAATTTTTTATAATTACTAAATAGAAAAATATTTGGTAAAAATAAAAATAAAAATTATTATTTTGATATTTTGTCAAATAACTTCCTATTTATTTATATATATAATAGTAAATTTTATGTAGATTAATTATAATGATCTTTTAATTTTTTAATTTTTCAATTTTTTCAATTTTTTTTTTATTTTTATTTTTATTCTAGTTTATTTATTCATTATTTTTTATTTAAATAGTATTACAATTTTATCTAATTGAAAAAGCAAATTAGTATCAAATTATAAAAAGTATTACTTTTTAGTTATAATTCAAGATAATTTAATTTTACCAATAAGAAATTAACTAATTTTTTTATTGTATATAATGTTAGTTGCTTGTCAAAACTAATTTTTCAAAATTTTAGTTTTGGTAAAATTAAATCTTAAATTATTTTTTATAATAAAAGTAATTGGTAAAATTATTTTTTAAGTTTTCTAAACTCATGTAAAGTTTAGAAAATTTCAGATTAATTAGTTTTTTCATTAAACATAAAGTTATTAAATTTCAGATTTTGACTAAACTTTGTTAAATGAATTTTGACAAGCAACATTAGTTGTATATAAACCTTTACATTATTATTAATAAAAATCCAATAATTTTTTAACTGAGCATTTATTATATTTTTCAGTTTTTCATAATTATTTATTTGTAAGACTTTTTTAATTAGCTAAATTCCAGTTAACTTATTAAAGTGTTAAAATTTTCAGTTCTTTAAACATTGATAAGTATCAAAAAATTCAGTATTTACAGAGAATTTCAAAGTATATAGATGAATATAGGATAAGAAAAACAGGATTTAATTGTTATTCTGAAAATGATTATATTATTTAAAGTAATATTAAAAGAGACCAACACTTTTTTCTGATAATAAATTAAGAGAGATACATATTAGTAGATTTGACTATTTTTAGATAATTTTATATTTAAAAAATAAATGGTTCTAATGAATTTTGATATTTATTAATTTCCAATTGCACTTTAAGGCCAAAGAGTTGTTAGAAGAATCATTTAACAAAACCAAAAGCCATTTATAATTAAAAAATGTTTGCTTAAATTTCAAATCACTGGAAAAAATGAATATTATTATTATATATAGCACTAGAAATAGAAGAATGATAGCAAAAACATGGCAAGATTTAATTATACTTTATAATTTAAACAAAAACTTTCATATATTTTATAATTTTATTGTCTTTTGATTTGATTTTTACTTTCTGAAGTCGTGTAACCCTGCAAATTCAATCCGGCTACCATTTTCCCGGGTGACACTAGAAATTGTTTCTGAAGTCACATGGTTTGATCGTTACTTATAAAACCTTGATCTGTTTGTGATGTTGCTCCTTAATTTTAATAATCCTTTTAATAATGAATGTGGCACAGCAAGCGGACCTCAAATTTCGCTGGGTTTCAAATTCTTGGTAATAACAATTATTGCAATAATAACAACAACAATAATAATTATCATGATAGTTGATACATTTTATATAAAGTTTTCTTTTAAATATCTCAATATCTCAGTTTCTTAGTTTCCAAAAGCGTAAATTCACTTCTTCTTGCAAACTTTATCTCGCAATGTACCGTTTTTTTCGCTATTCTCTTACGCCGAAAAAAGTTCACTTTCCCACCTCCCAGAAGCTTATCTTATCGTCTTATACCATTAAAGGCAAGCTGGACTGCTCTACTTACTTGCCCACCTCTCAGCGGCTCATCTCTACTAAAGATACGGATCAAGTTTCCGACAAGTTAGATGAGTTCTTGGAAAAGTGTGTGTATAAAGACAGACGCTCAGCATTCAAGTTGCTTCGCGAAGTCGAAAAAAAGAATTTCAACCTTGAAATTGCGAAAAAAGAAATGGAAATTGCGAATAAAAACAAGGATCACGAAGTTGAACTTGTGAAAAAAGATAAGGAATTGGCTATTACCGCAATCAAGATAGTGAGTAGTACTCGAAATTTTTTGCAGCAATAAAGAGAGTTTTCATTCGTAACATTCATATTATCTTAGGGTCATTTGAATCTCAATTATCTCAGATTAAAGGGAGCTGTACATCTTAGGGGTGTCTTTGGTTAGTAACAATTTTACTTACTTGCATTGTGAATATTTTATTGACTTCTATAATTAATCTTCAGAACAATGGGAGTTGTTTAACTTGAGTAGTATTGAAGGAAACCGAGGGACCAAGTGGACCAAGTATTTCAGCACACATAAAAATGTATTAGAAGTTTTTAAGAACTTTTGGCCGAATCCAAACGAAATCGATATTAACCGTGTGGTGATAGAGATGAAAAGCTTTTATAAATGGTTATCTGAAAGGATTCACAACGCACATACAGTTGGGGACTATGTAGAATGGCGTCGTAATACATTAACGCCTGTGCAAAACAAAGTGGCGGAATACATGTGTAAAGAGCTTAACATTGATTATCGTATAATTGAAGCTTCTGAACCACTTGGAGAAGAGAATGTGTTGACCACTGGTGAGGTTACCCAAACAAATACCTAATATTGGCGACTTCGCTAAATTTGTTCCTTAATGATTTATATTTGTATTTTGTACATCAATTGATCTATTAATCGTTCTTTAACGTTTGTAATAAAAATTTAATAATAAACAAGAATTTAACAATTTCCCAGAAATTTCATAAGTTTAAAAGATTTTGTCTGATATTATATTGAGTAGATAAATAGTAATTACGTGATTGCAAAAGTTATCAATGATCCGAAGTTATCTAATAATTTTTCCGCCTAATTTCCAAGATGTCCATTGTGCCTAATTTCCAAGATGTTCATTGTGCCTAATTTCCAAGATGTCCATTGTGCCTAATTTCCGAGATGTCCATTGTGTCTAATTTCCAAGATGTCCATTGTGCAATTTCCGCCTAATCTCCAAGATGTCCATTGTGCAATTTCCGCCTAATTTCCAAGGCAATGAGATTTTACACCTACAAATTTTTTCATCATTTTCGAAAGTCTTATATAACAGATAAACATTGTAATAGCAATAAAAGTGGTACGAAAGAGTATCGGTAGAAAAATACTGGAATCGATTCTCAAAAAATCGAAACTATAATGCCGGCCAGAATTATTATAAATCATGTAAAACGGGTGTACTGTCGATCACGTGCCATGTGAATAATGTTTTTGAATCACGTGCAGAAAGTTTTAACTCGGATTCTCAGTAATAGTTGTAATTTTTGTATCATTTCACTGGCTTGATATAAGAACCACATGAGAAGGATAGAAGCAACGAGAAAAAAATGAGGTGGTTAAGCATATGACGTTTAACTTGCTTCGTTAAAACGCCACAAAAAAATTGTTTATTTCAGATTTTCAGCATATGAAAATATTTGTTTAGTAATTCATTTTTGTTAGTTATAGACGTTTTTATAGTTTTTGAAATGTTTAGTAAATATATATTTAAATAACGTAAAATTCAATTAAGAAAAAATGCGAACTAATGTTGATGAACATGGTAGAATTTCTCTAAAAAAAAATATATGTAGCAGTAATAAAAAAAAATCAAAGATTTTCACATCGCATCAAATTTAGATTGTTCCTTTCTGGATTTTCTTGATTTCATAGCTCTGTTAATTGTAGGTTCCGTTCGTTGATTCATAGGATTCATAGTTGAATTGATAGTTAGATTTCTGGCAACATTAGCCTGTTTTTTTGTCGTTCTCTAAAAAAACCAATCATAACATTAATAAAAAATTTACTTCTATTATAAAAATTATGAAAACTTCTTACCTCAATCCAATTCATTGTAAACTCATAAGCCTCATACGTATTAGCAACCAATAAATTTCCTGGGAATAATTCATTGATACATTTCTCTGGAATTGTTGACGGCCAGAAATTTAATGAACTATCCTGTAAATAAACATATAATGGTTCCATTTCTTTTTGATTTTCTAAAGTTAAAAATCGTAACATGAATCGTTTTAAAGCTAAAGCGAATGCTTCTGCTGGTATAATTCCTTTCATTGTAGTTGTTTGGGTTTCAAAATCTACAGATTGAAGTATTGTGGCTTCCATATCTGCCGATAGAGGAGCCTTATATTTATCGTGAATATATTTAATTTTAACATTGGCAACTTGTTCCTCAACGAGTTCATATAAAGACACCAAATGTTTAAGTCGTAAATCTATATCTAAAATTTTAGAGAATCCTGCATTTTCATATAGTGATGACAATTTGATCCACTGTAAAATATAGTCTTTAATAGATTTTTCTCCATCTCCAACTGCCGTACGTTTGATGAAACATAAAAGAATTTCCAATGATGATAATATTTCTGAAGCGTTATCAAAAATTGATTCTGAAGCATATTGTGGATGCATAAATGAATTTCCAGCCCCCAATAAACTCAATTTTTCATTAGGGATTTGCTCTTGAGTTATTAAATTCTTAATGTTACTAAGAATTCGCATACATCCTTGAAATAATTCCATGTGATATGGGTAAGGTTCTAGATATAATTGAGATTCTTGTTGAGTGTCTATATGAACCTTTTCAAAAACTAAAATATTTGCCAATTCCGCTTCAATTTTTGTCAAATCATAAACTATATCATTTCCTTTTGCAATCGCTAAATTTCTTTGGCTATATACAAGAATTTCTTCATTCCAATCATTCCAATCAAAATTTATGATATTTCCGAAACGAACATGATCAAGATACATAGATTGAAGACAATATCCATTTGGTATAACTGGTTCTGCTTTTGAAGTTGACAAAACAGATTGTTTGACATCAAATATTGGTTCATCTAGAAACATGAGAGATTTACATGTCCCAGGTGGGATTGTTATAACTTCTTTTAAGAAATTATTTTGCAAGTTAACTAAATATTCTAAAATTGCGCATAAGAAAATTCCTGCATCTTTTGGTTCAATTAAGCCAAAAACAACTGGAAGGTTATAACTCATGATTGGTTTATCATTGGGAAGTTCATGACATTGATATCTTTTTACGAAAGGTATTACCATATCCCACCCGAGTTTAAAGTCATTAAAAGCGGTTTTTAAACTATTATAACTTTCTTCATTGGATTCTTTTTCTATAAATTGTCTGAAAGTCATTTCACCTGCCATTTGTCTTGTTAACTGATATCCAAGTTTGGAATTCAAGATTTGAACAAATTTTACGATAGGCAAAAGATATTTAATTAATCTTAATTGTTCAAAATATTTGAAAAATATTGCGAGGAATGGATAATTTTTCGCCCCTGCCAAATCACTCATATAATAAGCACGAAAACTATCGAAATTATTCATTCCGATCGTCCTCCATAAACTTGGTAAGTTCTCACTTCGATATTGTTTGTCCATGACTAAAGTTTGATTGATTTCACTTTCGATTAAATTAGTCTTCAAAACTTCGCTTAATTTCATACGATGATTGACTACTGTTTCAGTTATGTTTTTAATTTGTGGTAAAATATAATTTCTACTAAATTCTGTTTCCCAATTTTCGCGTTCGGCTGACGCTTTTATTTGTTGATTCGGCAATGGAGGTTTTTCCATCATTAAAGAAATTAGTGAATGGAATATTAACGCCAAATTCTAATTAAAAATTATGAAAACTTTATTACCAATTTTATTCTTATTAAGATCAAATATAACAACAGAAAAAAATATATTTAAGAGAATACCTCATCTGAACAATTAAGAAGATCCTTGAGAACGTTCCAGTCATTTCGGATGTGATCCATACAATATTTTTCAGCATCTGTAGCGACTTTATTATTTTTTTGAAGGAAAGCAAGAGCAGGTTGAGGTGCAGACGCTCCAATAAGAGCATGAATAATTAAATGTAATATACGATACGATGTAGGCGGAAGAGATCTGACGGTATGATATAGATTTTTATCAACTGGTTCTCCAATATATCCTGCTTGATCATTTACCGCTACTCGAGTAACTGGGGAAGCATCAAGTCTAGTATTTCCTGCTGCTGGTTGACCATAATTTGGTCCACCAATTGTATTTCTACATTTTAGACATTTACTAACTTCAACAACATTACCACAATTTCCAACGAAATATTTGAATCCACATTTACAGACATATCTTGTAACTTGTTCATTAACTGCATTTAATAATACTGATTCCATATCGGAAATACATGTTAAAATAAATAAGTCCTGACAACCTTGTAACTTGTGTAAATACATCGCTAGTTGAGATGAACTCGGTTCAACTGATGCATGAAGTGCGATGATATGTGCAATGACGGTTTTTATAAACAAATCGGTATTAAGAATTTTCGGCTTAATTTGAAGTATAGGTTGTTGGTTCGACAAGATTTTTGTTGCAATTGTTTTAAATGGTAAATTTAAATTGTTCATTCCAGCAAGTTCTTTGGTCAAGAAATCGGCTATTTGCACTTCTGAATGCTGCCATTCTCTTGAAGCTCTAGAAGCATGAAGACGCACAAAGATTAGTCCCATTAAAGACAATTTTGTTGTTAAAGTTGCTTTTTGCTTTATGTTTCTCATGAATTTTTGAAAAGGTCCCTTATTGCCCATACTATAGAAAGCCATTAAGCTATTTTCTGCTTCATTATATTCAGGTAAATTACAGTATGGATTAAAAGACAAACGACTTTCTATATTATTTTCCAAATTTAAAGTTTCAAGCCATGGTAAGAGTTTTTTCTGAGCTTTGCAAAATTGTCTGACATCATTAATTGAAAAATCTCTTTGACGTAAATCTCTTAAAAAGTAAATTTTGAGTGAAAAAATTAAAGGATGTTCGAATTTCATATTATTATTAATTTGATTAATTAATTCATTACTATCAAAATTTTCTTCCTCCATTTTGTTATATGCAATAGGACTATTTTTATCTTCTTGAAGGAAATTGTCCCAAAATCGACGAACAAATTCTTTAAGGAAAGCAATCGAAGTTATTTTTTGCAATTTTGGCGTTTCTTTTCTACGTAAAGCTTTAAGAGCCGGTACAAAAAGAGTCGCTAACCTTTCCAACTCTTCATTCATAAAAAATGTTTGTTCAATGACATCACAACATAAAGTAGCCATGTTCGTATCCAAATCTGTTAAACAATCATTAATAATATTTAATCGAACAGATTGACTTAAAGCTTTTTTGGCATTTATAATTATTGAAGAGAATATATTCTTATTTTCCATGTCTTCTTTAAGAAAGATCGTTTCAATGATTGGTCCCATCAATGGAAAAGGTTCATTCGAGAATATTTTCTCATAAAGGTTTATTCGTACATCTGATTTAATCGGAATCGTTGCAAGACATCTCATGATAAATGATCTTCTTGGAATTAAATGTTTCTTATTATTATTATTAAATTTATCGAATACAATGCTGACAAATTTACTAGGGAGAACATCTTGTTCGTCCGAATTTAACCCAAGTTGAGCAATTTCTCTAATACTATCTAAAGGAATAGCCATTGTTCCAACCAAATCGTTTATAATATGTAACAATTGTAATTCTGGTAAAATCTTTGCTCGCGTAATTTTATTAGCAAGTGACAATACTTTTGTGGAGTCATGTTGCCATCTATCGATCAAGATATTTACTGCGCCTTTAATATCTCTACAAATTTGCAGCAACATTAACCTTGTTACTTCTTTAACGAGATGTTTTTCCAAATTTTCTTTAGCAATGGATCTACCCTGAATTTCGATGTCTTTAATTATTTGTGGGAACATTTGAGCTAATTGCAATAGAGATAAAATTTCATTAGCATTTTTCCACCAATAAATGTGAAGGAAAATGGGTTGATTCACTTTATCGGCACCAATGAGTAATTTCAAAATTGACGCCAACAATTTTGTATTCTTATGTTCATTATTATTTGTTGCGATAACGGTAACAAAGTCATTGAAATACAACTCAGGAGCCCATTCAAGAGGAGAATCTTTCAATTGCGGAATTGAGGTTAGGATATTATTTTTAAAATCTTCCAAATGATCTTCAATCACGTGATTGAATAGTTCATTAGTTGCTTTATCAATTCGATCATCATCCTCTCGTAAAAATTCTAATTCTTCTTCATAATATCTTTTAAAATTATCAATTTGTTTCATAAAATAAAGTGAAAAAGGGAATTCAAGGTCATAAAAACTCCCTATTTCTGACATACTATAACCATCAGGTTTTGGATCCTGTAATTCTTCAATTTTAATAATTTTTTTATCCATATAAATTTTTTGCCAAAACTTGAGTAATTCCTCATAATTTTCTTTTAAACTTATTCGATCATTAATATAGAAAAATGTTTTTGTTGCTGATAATCTTTCTAAAACACATAAAATTTGAGCTATAGGTTTCCTAACTAGTGTTCTAATATAAGCTTGTAATGCCGCAGAAAATGAAGTGTATGGATACAAATTTTGTTTATTTGATGCGACCTTATATTGCCAATTAATTGCAGATTTTTCTTCGATCCATTCAAGAACTCTTTTTTTCAAACATTCAACAAATTTTGGATACTCTAGTATTTTTTCGCTTAACATCCTAATGAAAATTATCAACAAAAAATTTTGATTAAAAATATATAATGAGAATTAAACTTTAAATGTTAGAAACGAATACTTACTTTATATGATTAATTGATTTATTATTCGATGGATATTTCATACATAATAAGCACCATAACAGTTCTTGTAATAAAATTTTTTCGAATGGATAAACAGAATTGACAATATGAGAAAACGATCCATCTAAGAGGCTTGATGTAGGAATGTCACTTCCTGATAATGTTTCAATTGTCATTTGCTTCCAACCACAAATGAAATTAAAAGAAGTTAGAGTGGCCTCCTGGTCTCGATGAATATGAAGGATGATACACGCATGCTTCATCTGTTCCGTTTGATTTTTCTTTGTTATAAATTCATTTCGGAATTGTTCAATAATGAATTTAGCCAACTTAATACATCCAGCATTGACGGTATTTACATCACATTGGAGAATTAACAAATGGCCAGTTGATTCTAACCAGAAATGTTTTATCTACAAGATAGTAAGATTTATATCTTAAGTTAATCGAAAAAAAATGCTAAGTCTGCTTAAACTTACCCGATTTGAAAGTTGAGCTTCAGTTTTGAAAGTCGACAATTTATCTACTTGACAACTTACAAGTCCTTGTAAACAAGCCTTAATGTCTGTATTAATATTAGAGAACGTGTTAACAATCACTAGATGTCCGTTGGGATCTGTCAACGATTTTTCTTGATTAACAAAATAATCGTAAAGACTATCGTGGTGCTGTTGATTAAAATAAACAGATTTCCATCGATCAATTTCATCTCGTTCTAAAGCTGATCGTTCAGCTCTCACAATCCCATCAGAAGATGCTGTTGCAATTAGACATTCCTTGCATTTTTCTAAAATTTTATCATCTTCAGCTTCAGGGTTGTTCTTTGTAATATCAATTATTAAGCTATGTAAGGTTTCATCTTTATCAAATCCAATGAATAGATCTTTCTGGGTGAATCTATTACGTAGTGGAGTTACTGAATTATCTCCAACCAAAGTTGACATTTTTCTTGCCCAATCGCTTAAATTTTTTACGAGTAACTTTTGTCTATTATTAAGCGTATCATTAATCGACATTTTTTGTTTTTCGAATCGGTTAAGAAGTGGGGGATCAGCTTTATTCAATTTCTTCTCATCCATAACAAGAATGCATTTAAAATTGGGAGAAACATAACTAAAAAAAAATTACGAATCAAGACAATTATTCCTTAGAAAAATTTTTGTTTTATTTAGTAAAAAATAATTATACTTACAGCATAGGATTAGCATATGCTCCAAGTGCAACTCTCGTAAAATATTTAACATTTTCCTTATTTCCCACCACGATATAATTTTGATTCCATAAATCGTAAAGACTTCCTGTTGACATTGTTGAAGCAAAATAAGTAATTTTATATGTTTATTAAAAATATTGAGAATAATAATTATATGAGGAAATACCATAAATAATTTCCAAATCTGTTAAGATCAATGGTCTGCCTTCTTCGACACACATCTAAATGATTTTATATAGTATGCAGAATTAACAAAAAAAAAAAAAAATTTCTCTTAGATAAAAAAATAAACCATTTACCATAATTCTTCTCAAAACACTGTAAGAATAATCCTCCCGGTCATCAGGAAATTGTGATCCCAAAATTACAACAGGGTCCAACTTTTTTCTTCTTAACTGATAAGTTAATAAATTTACGATTGAATCACTTTTACCGATTACCATTAAATGACGTGCATCAGAATCATCTAAATTTGAATCGATTAATTGTTCAATAGGAATTGGTTTATAGAACCATGGATTATGATTATTAAACATTTTAAGAACATCTCCAAAGTACTTTTCGTATAATTTGGCAATATTTTCTGTTCCTCCAAAATTACGGGCTATTGCTATTTGAATATTCTGTGGAGTCATTTCGTCTAATGAAAGTCGTTTAACCAACGCGTAATAATCACGAAGACCATGAAAGTTAGGTAGATCTTGACCGTATTTTTCATAATCCGAGTATGCTTTAGCTAAAGGTTCTAAAGCACCTCTTTGACCAGGTCCAATAACTTTTGTGTTTAATAAACGTTCAGCGGTGTCAACCAAATCATCCAAATCAAATTGTGGCCTTTAAAAATTAATATAAAAGTTATAAGTAAAATAATTGATCTCACAATTATTACACACATAAGGTTTTAAAATTTTAATCTTACCTTTGAACAAGTAATGCACGACTACTTTTACTATTATCTAAACGCCAGTTAGATATTCCTATTACTGAAACAGTTGGTCCTGTGGACGGATAACTTGGTTCAAGCAAAGAATGAAGTACTTTTAGCGGATTGAAAGGACTTGTTTCAGCCAAACCGACTAATAGGAAATTAATAATGAATGATCCAGATAACTTAAGATACGTAACAAAAAAAGAGAGACCAAGAAAAAAAAATCACCTTCATCAAGCAAAACAACACTAATAACCGGAAATTGTTGAGAAGTTGTTTCTTGATATTTATTTGCTTTATCAAAAACTTTTATTATACCATCAGAAGTTGAAGATGAAGAACCCTGATGTGGAATTAAGTAAATCTGTGGTAATTTTCTAAAATATCTATCATTTGAATCAGATCCGCGTAAATTTGAGCTTATGAGACGGATTGCTAAAGATTTTGAAGAGCCAGGTGCCCCTATAAGGAATAGGGGGATGCGTGTCAAAATGCATACAATCATCACTAGAACATTTTCTAATAAAGCTTCATTATGTGCTGTATTAGGTGGACATTGCATTCTATTGATGTAATCTTCTTGTTCTTCACGTATAATTGTAGCAAACATATGTTCTTCTACATAAGCTTTGTGATGTCGTAATATTTTTCCCATTTCATGGCGATATTGTTTGCGTAATTCTTGTTCATATAACCGAGAGTGATAACAAAGACTAAGTGCTAAAACGTAAGATCTAGTCAATACGGTTGGATTTCCAGATGGTGGATATTTATGTCCTTTTTTGTAAACCGGACGATTTTCAAGAGAATTATAAAAGAATTTCACTAATGTTATGGCTCGTTTAACATCACGTAAGCTCACACTATATGGTTCCTCAACTTTTCTTATGAACTTTTGAGAAGCAAATAAGAGCTCGGTGAATACGGGATGCGCTAAGTTTTTTAATTCTTTATCAACCATAATTTGAATATATTTATATTCATCATTTGCTGTTAAAATACCGTAATCCCAAACATAATCCAATATTTGATCTGGAAGTGGTTTGACTTGATAGACAAGTTTACTTTGTTCTTCATATTTTTTGACCTTAATTAATCCAACATCACTTTGAGGTTTTGTGCGAAGTCGGTAAGGATTGCAGGCGGAGAATAAACGAATATTTGGATGAATAAGTTTACCATTAAGCATTCGATGAGATATTAAATCAGCAAGTAAACCTATATGATTACAAGTATTAATTTCATCAAAGAATAACCAAATTTCGCCTTTTGCCGCTTTTTTTAATGCATCATTCATGAATTTCATGATAGTTTTTTCATCAATTCCAGCATGAAGATTAAGGGCTTCGAATTGAACTTCAACCATCAAAGCTAAATAAGCAATTAAACTTGTCTAAAAAGAAAATAAACAAATTATTAAGATATCATGATTATGATAATATTAATAATAAAATAATGATTACCTTGCCACATCCTGCTTCACCACAAACTATGACCGGAATATTCGCACGCGCTCTTAAAAGAATTAATGCCATTTTAATTAAATTATCACCAGATAAAGCATATTCAGGAAGATTGAGTTTTATCGTTGATCTCCGTGTCAAATATTCTAACTTTACAAGAAGAGCATCTGCGGACATCGAATTATAATCATCCAATTCCCATTTTGTTTTATCTCCAATTACCTGACTTTTTAATAAAGTCTTGACATTGTCATGAACTTTTGTTCTGTCCCGATATAAAGCTGATATTGTATCAGGAGATTGAGAATTGAAAAATACTATAAGGTGATTTGAATCGTCCCATTGTACAATTGTACCAAGTCTAGTATTTCCATCATCTGTAGATATAGATTCTAATTGTGCAGCTTTAGTTTTAATAGATCTAGTTGCGAAATCTTTAGAAACATCTATTAAAGTTCTTAGTATTAAGTTTCTAATATTATCTTCTTTTACCATTAATTTAAGATTGTCTACAGTAAAGAATTGACTTCTTGATAATCGTACTAACTGATCTGCAAGGACATTAACAAATGTTTCGACAAATCTAAATGAAGAAATATCTTTGACATCTTTGTTGAAGAAATAATTCTCAATAAGATTTTGACAGCGTTCTAATGTTAATGGCTTTTCAATTGCTTTCCCTGTATGGAAAAAAATTTCTTCTGTATCTATTTCATTACGATCCAATAAATTCAAATAATTACAAACAATCTGAATTGGACTATTAATTTCTCGAGAAATCCTCAAATTTTTAATGTTCCAAGTTAAATGATTGTACAATAAATATCCTGCCATAGGAAGAGATTTGAGTAAATGTTGTTCAGCAGTTGAGGCTATTTCAATAAATATACATGTAGGTATTTCTGATGAAGGTAGGCATGCTATATCGACATTAGTAGAAACCATACCCAGAGTTAACAACTCGAATAAGAACATGTTAACATCTTCAGGGTATTCAGCTGATACTATATTGATATGTAAACTTTCTACGGGTCGCAGTTTACATTCTTTAAATCGACGCACAAGTTTGGCAAACTTCATACTATCACTTATTAAAAAGCTATGTGGAAATTTCCTTTTACCGTTACTATACTCCTTAATCCATTCGGTTTTACCTTGTCCAGATAAGTCAGAAGAAACACGTATAGAATTTCGACACAATTCTTTATAAATTCCTTCCATAGCTTCGGTATTTAAGCCATTAGTTATATGAACATCTGAAGAAAATTGATCTAAAATGTGATGATGCATCCCAGCTTCTCTATAACAAATCAGCGCTAAAAGATAATCCTTTCGATCTTGCATTGATCTAATTTGATTAACTAAATCATATTGTAATTCAAAGTCTAATAATTCTAAATTTGCAATACAAAATAAATTATTCTCATATCCATTATTTGATGCAAAAAAACTTCTTTTTATAAAGTTTGTTAATTCCTCCATAGTAGTCGAAGAAGTACATATCAATAATTGCCACGGTTCAGGATAATATCCATGATTAGCATATAATGACATAATGATGTTCGGAACTTTGGTTTTGTCATTACAAACAGCAATAGATAATTTACCTTTTTTAACTATGTCCAACATTATACGTTGTCCATCGGCTTTAAATTTACGTAATAGTTTTGGAATATTCCTAAAAATTCTTTCTAACTCATTTCCAATTTCACAAAGAATTTTAAAATAATCTTTAGATACTTTCGAAATTACTTTAATATTCTTACGGAGTGGTAATTTAGCCTTACTATTTACGAATTTAATTAATGTTTTGCATTCTTCTTCATTTTCTTCAACTAATTTTTTTGATGTATAATAATCATAAAACGCTAAAATGTGACGAGAAGGGAAGAATGTTAAATAATAACATTGTTCTTGTGCACGATCAACTATATTTTGCCTATAAATTTATGTAATTTAAAATTTTTCGTTAAAAAACTTACGAAAATGAATAAAAAGAATGCATAAAAAAAGGTGAATATTTTACCATTTTTTGAGTTCATCCTTTAAGATTTTCAAATAATCCCTCATTTTATTGGTTCCTCGTAATTTCTTTTCAAAATTTCTATAATCAAAATGTCCCATTTGTATTAACATGGATAATACATTTATTATTTCTTGTACAATATCAACTTGAACAACGAATTCATCCATAATATTCTTTGATATTTTCCCATCCTTTACATTTATTATATCATTTTCACTTATGTTTGGTTTCGCGATCAAAAGTGCTCGTCCACGTAAATCTAATATTTCATTTATATTATACATCATCACATTAGTTTTAGTGACATAATTTAATGTAACGAAACATTCATCCTCTTTTCCATCACGTGCAAAAGTATAAGTTCCATTAAGTACAGCATTCTTAATTTTATCTTTAGTAACTTCACCACGATTTGAAATATTTTTATACATATTTCGTAATGCCATATTGTTGCTACTACATAACGCAGTCTTCTCCCCTAAAGTGGAATTCTTTTTAACAACATTTGATAACGCATCTAAAAAACTAACAATATCTTTCATTTTATTCTTCTTGTTCATAAGAGGTAATAAAAATTGCTTGACTTGAATAAGTGACGAGACGGTATCTTCTTGTATCAGTCTTTCATCCGAGAGATCATCCACACCATTGATCAAGTTTTTAATATCATGTTCGGCAATTTCTTTTAAAAAGCCTATAAAATCATCCGCATTTGACAACTCTTTTATCAATTTCCAACAATCTTGATTAACATTTGAAAGATTTTTACCAAGTTGGATAAAAAAACTATTTATTTGACTAAGTTTCACGGAATCATCTTTTAAAGTACGAATTGATCTTGCTAACCAATCATCATTATTATGTGGTACTTCAAAAAGGTTTACAACAGTTTTTAATTCTTCAAGTCGTTCAATCCAATGAGAAATTTTTGAAAGATGATCAAGGGTTTGAACAAGTCTTTGGTTTTTATTTCCTTTAAAAACTTCCATTAAATCAAGTTCTGAATTAACATTCTTAACATTTTTCCAAAAAAAAGCAGCATCTGAAATATGAAGTTTTTCCCATTGCTTAAATCGTTTACTAATATCATCAAATTTTTTTAAAGCATTTGGTATTAAATATTGTGAAATGTATTCTACTTTTGTTACAGCATCATTTACTTGAATACAAGATTCAAAGATATTTCGAAAAAATTGAGATTGATGAAATTTATAACAATTTCTTGCGCTTTCCAAAGTTTTTTCATGAAATGTCCAAAATTCTGATGACAATACTTGTTTTAAATATTTATTCGAATTTGGCATACGTTGTTTTAAATCTTGAACATAATCATTTACATCCGTTACTTGAAAAATTGAACAAAATCCAGTATAAAATTTGTAAAGTATATCAAGTTGAAGTTGATAATTTACGCATAGTTTTTTAAGTTCCGCAATTTCATCTCGAGAGATAATCACATCACCTATAGATTTCTTTTTAGAAACAGCAGCATCAAAAATTTGAAATAGTTTATCATCAGAATATTCAAAGAGTTGTTGCAATAATTTTACATCAATCGTCTTTTCACGTAATAATACACTAAGTTCGTTGATAGATATTTTAACACGTTGTACGTATGGATTTGAATGAAGTTTTTTAACATTCCCAGTAGCACGCAATATTATGTTCCAGAATTGACCATTTTTTAGAATATTTAAATAAAATTGAGAAGGATTAGATACGGGCGATTGACTTTGTAATCTATTCATGATATGATATAAAATTTCTTCGCTCGTTCTAAATTTAAAAATGAATTATTAAATATGAAATGTTTATTTATTTAAGAAAAGAGCTTTTAATAAGATGATAAACTTACGAGCTTGGAATCTCCAAAGTTCGACCTTTACAATCGCATATTGTAAATATTGTGATAATTAACTGATCATTAATTTGTTGAACAGTATTATCAATTATTTCTTTTATCATATCCAAAAATAATATTTTGATTTCCTGTTCTTTTATTTTAAATAAAAATTTCGTTGCGCCAAATATTCGAGATTCCGAGCATACTCTAACTCTTTCTATAGCTATTGATGTTAAATTCTGCCAAATATTTTTTCGCTGACCAAGTAAAGGGTAAATGCATTCTAATTGCGTAAATACTGAAAAAACAAGGTTGCTCTCATTTGAAGTTTTTTTACTGTTTGTGCTAGTACTTGTGTTCATGTCAAGTTTGGTTAAAAGATTTTTAAACCAAGTAATACAAATTTTTGGTATCCTCTTTTCTTTATCAGAAAAATCATTGCGGAACCAATTATCTAAAAGTTCTGGGAATATATTCAATAATTCCGAAACATTAGACTTAGATATTGATTCTAATGATCGAATAACTTCATCTCTGCGCCAATTTAAACTTCCGTTATGAAGAAGTTTTCCAATAGCAGTAATATCTTCCTTTATCCATTTTCGATTAGGACTTTCAAGTAAAAGTAAAATACGAGACTGAAAAACTTCTGAAAAATCACGTCGACAATCTATTGGAAGTTCTGTAAAATGAGATTCTAAGGCAACAGCATCATCATGGGATATAATTTCTCGAACTCGTACAATGAGATGTCTAATGATAATTTTATCAAGTTCATCATTATGCATAAGAACATCATTCCAAAGTTTAAAAAGATAATTCATACTATTAGTATTACATAATTGAATTAACCACTATAAAAAAAAAGAAATTAATTATTAATTAAAGATTTAAAAAATAAACAATATAAATATAAAAAAGTATAAATATATAAAATCACCTTTGCAATTTTAACGTAATTTTCAAGTTTAATGTGTTCAATATAAGGTTTGATGATTTTAACCTCTTTAATGAAATTCGCTAACAAATTGTCATTAGAATATTTTAAAAAATTAAGATAATCAATGAAATCATAACAAGGATCAACTTCAGCAGCGATTGTAAAAATATTAAGCCATTCAAATCGCATACGAAAAGCATTATGTTGTACCAAAGTTATAATGGCCATATACATTTTATCTTTAGTGTTTGAAGGTAAAATTTCTTGTTTATATCCCTCAAGTGCATGAAGCAATAATTCTGATGGAAATTTATTTGGTAATTGTTGTAAACCTTGCTTCCATGAAGTATGATATCCTAAGAGAAGACATAAGAAAAGTCGTTTGACATTATCATTATCATCAATATGTTTGGTAATGAAATGAAGATTTGAAACGCGGATCGTAGATTCGTCATGAAGAAATAAAATATGTTGATAATCCATAACTTTATTCTTAAGGTTGCTAACTTTGATAGAATTATAAATATAATCCACAAAAGCAAAGTCATGTATATCATATAGGGGAGGTAATTGATCATTGTTTTTCCATATATCAAATTGATCATTTCTCTCAATATTCAATATGCGGTTATCTCGAGAACCATTTCCTTCATGTAAGATTTTTTCTTCTCTACCATTAAATATAGATTTATTTACATGAATAGCATATTTGTATTGAATTTCTTTATTTACAAGAGAGGATAAGGGAATAGTAACTAGATTGGATTGCCAATATGTTTGATTTTGAGGATATGGTTGATGAAGTTTTACAACAGGTTTTTTCCAAAGTCCTAGTTCTTCTATATTACCAAGGATTATAGGTTTTCCAATTTTGTCAATATCTTCTGGAAGATGAACATGGAATATAAATTTAGTTTCATTTTCATTCTTATTACCAGGAGGCATCCATCTATTGATTACATTAGGAAACCATGCATTCATATAACCGTTAGAGGACTGTGATTCAAGATTTGATTTCTGATTTTGACCTTGATTATTATTATCTGTAAGTGGTTCAGATGTATTTGCGTTATGAGTACTGTCAGACATAGAAAAATTAGTAGATTCATTCCTTGGTTCATTGATACGATCGCGTTTTAAAAGTGGAAATGCATCGTTGTACTTTTCATCTATTGAATGTAATTTCTCTTGACTTCTTATATCATGATCAGGCTTTGAATCGAAATCAAACTTCATTGACTTCCTTTCAAAACCGTAAGAACTTGATAAATTTTTGAGATTTGTATAAGTTTTGCGTTTAACGTCAAAATCTGTCGGCAAAGATTTTCTTTCATTTTTGTGTTCAATTGAGAACATTCCAGCATGATCAGGTGAAGATTTTCTTTTATCTACAATTTCATTTCCTTTCCAGTGTTCTTCGGATCTCTGAAGAAGAGGATGTTTGAATCGGTTTAAATCATCACGATCAGAAAATTCTCTCAAATCTTTACGAATTTCAACATTTTTAGTCTTTCCATCTGATTCTTTTAATAAAGAAATTTGGTTAACTTGATTATTTTCGCCAATATCATTTTCGAACGAAGCTGAACCATCAGAGTTGGTATTATCTTTCTGATTAACAATTTGATTCTCAATTTCATTTGTAACTTTTTGATCATTTGAAACATTTCGATAAGAATTATCTCCGGAATTTGAAGATTTATCAGAATTTGACGCCGAATCTTTCGATCTCCCTTCCCCATTATCGGATTCAGGTGCAGGTTCATATTTATTTTTTATATTTATTTCATAAACCATCTTTAAACAAATTAATTAGTTTGTTGTATTCAGTAAAAAAAAAAATCGGTTATTAAAATCTTTTTTTTTTTTAAAAAAAAAAAAAAAGGTTTTTTGAAAAAGATAATCACTTTATACTTTTTAGAGAGAATGTAGTGATCGAAAAAAAAATTCTCACGCTAATCAGTCATTATAAGTAATTCTGACAATTCTTGACACCTTTTGATCAAAGAAAAAATAATCTCCCATGCTAAAAGTTTTTTAATCTTAAATAAGTATAGTGAGCAAGTAATCACATGGTGATAATTTTTTAGTGGGAAAAAAAACTTTGATGCGATTTTTTTTTTCTATGAAAAATTTTTGCATTGAAATCACATAAATTGTTCGTAAAAAATAAAGGGGATGCGCAGCAACTTATTTTCGAAATATATAATGTAAATTACTTTGTTTCCTTAAGAAGTTTAGTTTATCAATGAGCAAGCACATCAACAATAAATATAGTAAGCCGTACAATCTCGTTAGACATTCTTGTTTGTGGAAGAAAATGTTTCATGATAGATGAATTTTTAAATAAACGACATATTGTATACACGAAAAAAATTCTTAATTCCAGCGGAGATTCAATTAACAATTTATCATTTACTTTTTTTTAAATATATTGTGATACGTTACATTAAGATGTTAAAAAAAAATCAATATAAAAAAATAAAAGTTAATTCTTCTGATTATTTAAAAATTCGGTTTCATTTTGTTTCAGATTATGTAAAATGAAACAAATCTTATAATATTTTGATACTCGTACAAAAATTGTAGAATGTTTCATGTTTATAATTCATTAATTTCAATATTTTAAATAGTATATTAATTAATCAGCCTCATCAGCTGAATCTTGATTATCAAAGATATAAAGTATATCACTTAGTATATGATCGTATAATATGAAGGTTAAAATTATTAAAAATTATTTTAGTGGTTCGTACTAAATATCGTTGTCACCTCCATTGAAGATCAAAGTTGATGACTAATACAAGATTTTATATCCGTTATAATCTTTTAATACGATTAATACTTAAAGGGTAATTTGATAGAGATTATGAGATTTATAATGACAAAAAGGAATAAAATGTGGAGACTGAGTCTATTTTTAACTCCATAATCGTTTCTTTGATATTCTTTAATAACTTATTGTTTACACCATAATATAGCATAAATGCGCGAAATATCCTATAAGTACTTAAGTATTAACTTAGTTAAAAGCAAATATATTATTGATAGCTTATTCAATAAAGGAACGAAAACAAAGTCCAACAATGTGAATTTTTGATTTGTATATTAATATATACTTTTCTAGACCAATAATATATCAATGAATATTAAATATGTATTTTAACAGATACGATCACAGTTTACTGCTATAGTTTATTAGACGTTTATATAAAATGCTATTTATGAAAATGGTACAAATTTGTGATTATCTTAAGTATACACCTGAAAATTGATTTATTGATTCCTTATTTATTTACGCATCAGAATAAATAAATTTACGCAATTTTTACTCTTATTTTAAAGGTAAGAAAAATTTTTCATTGAATAGGCTTCGTCTGTCATTGAAAATATGAGACAAACGATATACGATATAAATAGGATCGACAATACCAATACTTTCGCGTTACTGATCAAAAATCATGTGCCAATAGCTTATTTATAAATGACTTCAAATTACTTCTCTCTTTTTTCTAAAGTACGCGTCTCTCTATTTCTAAACTCTAATTACGGATTATAGTTCTTCATATAGTTCTTTTTGTCTTCCAAAAATTATAGTGGATAAGTAGGTTCTTATTTGTTAGAAAATAATATGTTATACTAATTTTATTTTTTTAGACAAGAAGTTTACGAAACCTTATGCAATGTCGAAGAAAAAATTAAGCGCAAGGCTGTGTTTAACCCCGATCCACTACCTGGTAAAATATTTTTATGTTTTTAATACAAATAACACAAGTCCAAATAATTAAGTTCGTCTTTTTTAGGAAAATTTCTCGTGGAACCTTCATCTGTTCTAACAAATAAGCTATCATCGTCATGGACAAAGAATGATGTGATGTCAATTGTGAAACTTTTAGCTGGGAGAATAGTGGTAGATGGAGTCGGTGAAAATTTGGAAGGGGCTCAACTTTACTCTGACATCAGTGAGAAGCTCGCAGAATATCTTTACGATCATCCTGACATTCGTGCGATCATGGATCTTAGTGGCTGATCTTAGCTCAATAAACGCTACCATTCCAGCACATGAATATCAACCAAGTGGGAATCCTGCTGCACCGGTAGTTCCTTTGATGGGCACTACCCATACGTGGGTTTTCCAAGGGCAAGAAGGGTTGAAACGTGCGCAGCACTTCATTAGGTAGAATACCCGGAATTAAAAGCATGGTATTCCCCAGTCCCAATCCGGCGGTATATTATTAACTATGATATTACAAAAAATTTAAGTACCGGTAATTTTTAAATGTATTTCCTTTATCGTCATGTAATCGTAAATAATAAATAATATACCTTGTGAAAAATTTTTTTCTACAATTTTTAATTCATTCAAAGTGTAATATATTAGAAGCCTTATACGTAAATAGAGCCTGCATGTAAAAAATATCGGAACGAAGCAATTAGGTATGAATGTTTTTTTTGTTAAAGTGCTTAAAGTGCTTACAAGCTAATAGTCGATGTAAACGTTTAAATGTCGTTCTCAAATGTTACACAAAAATTTAAGACGCCGAAGTTAATACCACATCCATTCGGCCTTAACTATAAGTAAATATAAATAGTCAGACTTAATTTGCTGTATTTAGTAGCAAGTAACTACTACGGAAAATATTTCGCGTTTATCTAATTTTGTAATACACAACAGAAAAAGTTAATCAATGAAAAGTCACTTTTAAATGTAAAATTTATTACTTTTATATACTACAAAATGAGATCTATTTGAGATATTATGTATAGTAAATATTGATTAACTAATGTAAAAGAAATTAACTATTAATAATAATAGGTACAAAAAAAATTATAATTTTTTTATTATTTTAGTAAATAAACCACTTTCAGAACACCGTTTTATTATCAGCGATTTATGTTTTATTGTTATGTCGTGATCTGAATATAAATAATCTTCCGTGAATTATTATTTACATAAAAAATAATGGAAAAAAATAAAACATTGTTCCTTGATTTATACTCTAAGACATAAACATAACTGTGACTGGTATCTTTGCAATAAAAACTTTGCTCGAGTGCAGAGTCTCAAAGAACATAAGAGAATCCATACCAGCGAACGACCTTATAAATGCTCTTGTGGGAAACCTTTACCCGAAAATCCGGACTTAATAAGCATAAGAAAATCCATATCGATGAACGACCATATCAATGTGAATGGAATAATTGTACGAAGCGGTTTAGAGAAAGATCCAAATTAACAACTCATCAGAGGTGAGATACATAATTTCAAATTTTTTATAACTAAGGGTCAAAACTAATAAAACTGATACCAATTCTTTTAGTCATCAGCTTTTAAAAGACATGAAAGAATTCATACTGGAGAAAAACCCTATACATGTTTAAAGTGTAAATCCTTTACAAGACGATCTTATCGTGTGTTTGTTTATTTTGCCTTTGTTTACTTGACTTATAAAATTCTTAAATCTTATTGTTCTATAATGACTTCGCTTGTGCCTTCGCTTGAATCATTCCTTCAGAAAGACGGTCCAATTCTTGCTCAAGAAATTTTAACTAAAAGTGAATTTGAAAACGATTTAGAAAATTTTAAAGATGAAATTGAAGTCACTGAAAGTTTCTAAATAATTAGAATAAATACTATTAATCAACCAAATTTCTGTGTAAAAGATTCGTTACTATTACTACTTCGCCGGTTTATTCTAATAATTTTTAAAAGTTTTAAGATAAATAGTATATATTGTAATAGAAAGTATTCTATTTGCAAACTGATTAAATTTTAATGAGTCAGATAATAACGTATTCATAAAATGTCTCGTATTCAGTTATAGTCAAGATGAATTTTTGCGAACAAAGCAGAAATTTATTTAATCAATTATGCTAAAAACTTAAATATAAATTTATCTTTATTTTTCCTTTGATTAAAAACGAATATAATAATGATAAATGTACTCAACTTTCGAAGATGTTGAATTAACATACAAATTATTTAAATATTACGAGGAAGCTGTTGCGTATATAAACGTAGAAAAAGATTATTTTAAAGCTTTTGAAAACAATCATATCAATACTTGACTATTGCACCAAAACTTTACTAAGTATTTATTAACGCGAAAATATCACATTGCAACAATTGTTCATTAATTATCAATTACGTTAACAAACAAAAAATTTTCAAAATTCGTTTACTGGAAATATTTCTAATGGCTTTATCGTTATTCGCATTAAAAATATATATATTATATATATATTTATCCCATGTTTACTAATTGGTCGGCAGTGATCCTGTAATTTTACTGATGATATTTTTCATGCTCACGTGTTTTTATAGTTTACTTATATTTTTCCCACTTTTTCCCATCACTCTCCATGAGATAAAAAGAGTTATTTCACGTGTCGCATAAATATCATGATTTTCACGGTGCAGCCGTGAAAATTATTGAATAACTATTACTTATTTTAACGATGAATTAAAAATAATAGTATGTATAAATTAGAAACTTGTTATACATTTCCTTTGATTTTGGAATAAGACTCTCATATATAATATATTATTACTGTTTTCTCTACAAAACTTTCGTTTTTTCTTTGCAATAGTTCTTAGCATTATTGTCCCTTTTCGAATACATACTCTCATACTTGAGAATTATAACAAATGCTCCAACTTTGAACGTTATTTAAGAAAAATTGCACATATTTAAGCTCATGAACATTTGCGTCGTCTACAGAGCGAAAATAAAAACAGTTAGCGAAATTTACTGTGATCCCTCATGATCATCACTTTCGTGCGATTGCCGAGATTACGAATGTCCATTATTGAACAATCAACAATACGTCAAATTTATCATAACAATACAAGATATACAAGATATATCAAATTCATACAACAATACCCCATTGCTTTCTTCACAAAATCGGAAGTGATCGAGGTAATTGAATTCTTTGAAAGTTCAATTAAACAAAGATTAGTAGAGAATTTTTCGTCCCAAATTGGGAATTATGGTTAGATCAAAATGTAAATCTAATCCATAAAAATACTAAAAATACGCCCAATTTCTCTATTCAAGATATGATTGTCAAAAATCCAATACATTCAATACATTCAGGATATGATCATCAATTCGGCATAAAAATTTCACATGAACTAATTTGTTAGGCGTTATAATTTTTTTTTTATGTAAAAGAATCACACTAGTCAGTATAATCCTAAAATTTGTCATAAAAATTTTTTATTTATGATAACAAAGTAAAATATTTAATTTAAATGTGGCACTTTCATCGTAAAGAATAAATTTTTGAATGAATGATACCCAAAACCGCATTATTCACCTGCATATTGCTGCATATTTGAAACCATTTAATACTGAAATAGGATATATTTAAAATTTAAAATACTATTTAACGATAAAAAGTTAAAAAAAAAAAAATTTTTTTTTTTTTAATTTACATAAATTTTTTACAAAATATGTCCTTGGATTTATCAAATTTACTTAAAGATCCTATCGATTATAATGTAAAAATTATAGTAGGTGAAGGACAAAATATTAAAGAATTTAAATTACATTCGTGTATCTTAGCTTCTAGGTCAAATTATTTTAAAAATGCATTATCTGCACGATGGGCAAAGAAAGAAAATGGAATTATTATTTTTGAAAAACCTAACATATCACCTTTGGTATTTGAAGTTCTTATAAAGTAAGTATTTATATATTAATGATACTTATAAGAAGAAATATTTTTATTACGATATAACATAAAATTTTATTATTTAATTGTGAATAGATATATTTATACAGGAATATTGCCTGTTGATAAGAGTGAGGTTAACCTTGTTGATATTGCTATTGCGGCTGATGAAATTGAATTACTTGAAGTTTTTCAACAACTTGAAACAATATTGCTTGAAAATCAATCAAATTGGCAACCAAAAGATATAGTTAAAATTTTTCAACATGATAATTTCATTAATTTATATAATGTTGCGATAAGGTTAGCGTGTAAAAATCCTAAAATTTTTTTTGAATTAGAAGATTTCTTTAATTTAGATGAAGCTCATCTTATTCAACTTTTAAAACTTGATAACCTTGAATTAGAAGAAATTAAAATTTGGAATTATTTAATTCATTGGGGAATTAAAAATACTAATTCCATTTTAGATAATGATTTTAAAAAATGGACGTTAGCAAATTTCGTGGATTTGGAAAATACTCTTCATAATTGTATTCCTCACATTCGATTTTATCATATGTCACTTGATGATTATACAGAAATTAGAACTTATTTTAAAGATATTTTACCAGATGGTCTTGATGAAGAGATTCTTAAATATTTTTCAAATTCAAGTTCCAAACTTTCTTTCAAAGTTTTACCACCAAGATGTTTTTTTAACTCCAAGATTATTAATGCATCAGATGCAGCATTAATAGCAAGTTGGATTGATAAAAAACAAGGAAAACCTTATAATTTTAATGATTTACCTTTTAGATTTGAACTTATTTATCGTGCTAGTCGTGAAGGTTTTGAGATTGATAAATTTCATACCAATTGTGATAATAAAGGTCCAACTATCGTTATCGTTAAAGTTGATAAATCAGGAGAGATAATTGGTGGATATAATCCATTAGAATGGCGTTCCGTTAAAATAGTAGAAAATGAGGAAAGTTCCTTATTAACTCACAATAATGAATTTTATAATAATCATCAGTGTAAAACATCAAATAGCTTTATATTTTCATTAACAAGTCGAACAAATCCTGTATTAAGTAAAATCACTTCTAAAAAAGAAGCAATCATTTGGTGTAAAAACAAGGGACCATGTTTTGGTTTAAAAGATTTATGTATCAATTCATCAAGATATCCTCATGAAATTGTTGGTAAAAGCAAACAAAGCTCTTACGAAAAAAAAATTATTGATAAAAAAACTTTTAAAATTCAAGATTATGAAGTATTTCAAATTATTGATAATAGATTTCATATTCTTCAGTTTACTATCATGATGCTTCAATTTGTTTGGTGGATATTTACGAGACCTTTTATATTTATTAAATGGATGTTTTTAGGGATTTTTATGGGAATTTTTTTAATTGTCAAACAGATTCCTACTATAACATACCATACTGTTAAATGGATATTTATTGTAGCCACATGTATTATTATTGCAATTGTATGTCTTGTTATTTTAACTGCTTTATTTTATGGTGTATATAAACTTTTATTTTTTTTAATCCCTGTAATATTTAACATACTTAAAATTCCTTATATTTCCTACCTTCGTGATAATGATTATATTACTGTTGCAATATATTTTTTAATAATTTATGGTCCAATTATTGTTTGTATCACACTTGGCATTTTCTGTGATTATCCAAATGATTCTATTTCACATGATGTTTGTGTTGCATTTACTCCAGGTTTATGCTGTTTTTATTTAACTATAATTATGCTTGCTTCTTTAATTTTTTATAGTTTTTAAATATTTTTATTTTATCTTTATTTTAAAATTTATGTCACTTTTATTTTTGTATTTCAAATACCAATAAATTCAATAAATACCTTTTTCTTTTATCTTATTAGTCTCAATAAAACCAATACAAATCTAAAAAAATTTTTTTAAAAAACATTTCATATTACACAAATATTATTCTTTCTGAAGATAATTAGGTAAATAACAAACGTTACTGTGATATTTTTTTATAATATTTTTATTATTATTTAAGTAACAAACTATTCATAAGATTTTCTTGCTCAATGAACTATAATAATAAAATATCAATCTAATCATCATATAATTTAATTCACCTATTTTTTGGCATAAAAGCAGTATTCAACTTTAAAGATACGCCATGAACGTTTTCTTAAAAATCATAAAATGAATAATATATGATAGAATAAATGTGGGTTTATAACCTTTTTAGCTTTAAACAAATCAATAAATTGGAATTCTTATCTTAATAAAAAGGTTGCAACAAAAAGCCCTGTTTCACTTGAAGAATTAACTAATATCTTTAAGAGAAATGAGAAGGAAAAGACTTGGTTCATAGGGAATATCATACAATATATAATCGTGATATAGTATCTTTATATAAAAACTGAAGAGAAGAAACTTGTGAAGTTAAAAAAAGGAGAATGTGCTATTAAAATTAAAAAGAAGGTATGTGCATGATTTGAAGCTTTACAATTTTATAAAAAACAGGAAATAGATGTAAAATTGGTTGATCTGAAACAGATTAAAATTAACAGAAAGAAATGTGAGAAAATTTATCAAAGAGTTTAGGATAAAATGGAATCTTTAAGATCTGATAAGCTGCTAGGATAAATGAGCAAATTAGAAGAATAAATAAGAGTGTTTTTATTGACAACAGAAATTGTTGAACGAGAAATTGAAGAAATTTCTCAACTAATACCAATTGAAAATAATAATATCAATGTGGTTATTAAATCTTTAAAACATAATGTAACATATATATTGACATTGCAACCTACATTACTAGAAAGTAGAAATTAAAGAAATTAATAATATCAAACAAATTTATAATTCTAATATATTTGGATTATCTGTATTTAACACATGTGCAGGATTTGAAAAAGATCCTGAAGTGCTTCAAGAACAGTATATTTTTTATGTAGGAATATATGGGAGTTTTGCAGTAGAAAAGGAGAAAGCTCTAAAAAAAAAATTTTTTGAGTTAATGCTAATTCTGAACAAAGTACAATATGTGAAGTATTTTTAGTATATAAATATAAATTTGATTTTTTGAGGTAATTTCTTCCTTTTCTACTGCAAAACTTCTATATAGTTTTATCATGTAGATTATAAATATCCTGATAAATAGAATGCTTATAAATAAGAGATAGCTGATCTTTTCACAATGAATAATATTAGTTCTAAGGTAGTTTCAAATCCTATCGCTTAAGCTAGAATTATTCTTAAAGGAAAATATAGAATTAATCAAATCTTAAAGAATGAAAAAATATTTATTAATGATTTTTTACAATACAATCATTGTTTAGAATTCTCTCATAGATTTATATGAGGTAATGTTTATTAAGGAAAAGAAGATGAAAAATGAAGATTATTTTATTGCTGAATGTAAAGTAATATTTAATTTGAAAGATTATAAAAGAGTAGTATTTAGTATAAAAGATAGTTATTAGTGAAAAGAAAACAGATTTAATAATTTTACAGAATAATTAACAACTATTTACTTTTAGCTTATATTTTATATTTTTTTACTTCTCAAATAATTATAAAATAATTTTTGAACTATTTACATTATTTTGTCTATGATAGTATTTACAGACATAGATAAAGATAAATACATTATATTACATTATTTTTTAATAAGGATAAGGAATTGTGTAGAAAAGTACTGGTGGTATGGAAATTATGGAAATGTAATAAAAAATTAATTTTATTCTAGTATAGAGTTTTAGAGTGAGATTGATAAGATGTTTTTAGTATATACTTTTGTACTAGATCTCAAATCTAGGCTGATACTTACCTTTGGGATTCTGATACTAGTTGGTTAGTAATCGAAAGTTGATAGTCAAGTACCTGCAGCTAATATTATAATTTTCTTTTAATTTTTTTCTTTACATATATTTGATCTTATTTTTTACAATATGAATTATAAATAAATTGTCTTACTTTTAATTTTTTGAAAAAAAAACTCTTTCCACTTTTTCCTAAAACCACAATAAAAAATTTTTTACAAAATGTAATATGTGCAAAGAACAGGTATTATAATAAGAAAGAAACTAACAAATATTTGATAGAAAATAACAGTTTACAGATATATAATAAACTTAAATACTCTTTCTTTATTTGTTTATAAACATTTTTTTTAAATATTTTTTATTTTTTGAAAGTAGTCTATGAAAGAGGTTGGTTTAAAGGAAAAATTTTTTTAGGACTTTTGTTAATACTTCTCTTTTGGATGGAAGGTCTTTTCTTATTGCTTAAAAATTTTATTTTTGAAACTAAATTAATAGTATATAGTGCGCAACCTGAAAAGGTTTTGCAAAAGATAAAAGGTTTTCATTATTCTCTAGAAATTTTTTTCTTGGCTACCAAAAAGAATATCCTTTACTTCTTGAATGAAAATAATAACACATGACCAAAGATAAACAAATTCACTTTTAGATTTTCCACCTATACATGGCAATTGAACGAACTAATTAGAAGAATTCTATTTTTATGTCAAGTGCAGAGATTAATATTTATTATTTTTTTTTACTCCCACTTTTTTTAAAAAATTTTATTGGTTTATTTTGATTTGTTTTTAAGGGGCATTTTTAGGATTATCAAATGTACTACTCTATGAGATCAACTTTAGCATTACCAATTCAAAATTAGCATTTTATCTTATGTTTTTTAAATAAATAGGTAGTCATTTAATTAGTTTTCAGTAATAAGCATTTATTTTTTACATTTAAGGAGAAATATAATGGGGTTAGACAAGTAAAAAAGAAAATTTATCTTTATGTTCCAGTTGTTAAGGGTTAGATTATAGTGGGGATCAATTGATTAAGATAATGTAGATTAAATCGCATGTAATATTACATTGTCAAATTTCTTGTTATAATAATAGTACTGTGAACTTCTGTTAATAGATAATTAGAAAACTAGTTGATTAGTTGTCTGAAAAGTTTACCACACTTAGTTTCTTTACTTCGATCTTAGATTACATATATTTTTTAATAGTTCTTATTATGTCTTTAATGCAAATAAACTGTCTTACTTTTAATTTTTTTTTTTTTGCAAGTTTTTTTAACTAGAAGAATTTAAATTTTAGCATTATTTTATTGTAATAACCTTTAATCTAAAAGTGTTTAAAAAAAAATTTTATACTAAAAATTGTAAAATCTATATATTTAATAGTAATTTTTAATTATATTTAATTGATTTTTTTAATTTTAATTAATAATTTATGCTATTTAATAATTAATTTTGCATTTTTTTATTATAAAAATATAATATAATTTTTGTGAAAAGTTTGATTTTTTAAAAATTTTAAAAAGTGACAAAAAGAAAAGCACTAAGTTTTTTGATTTAAAGTTATGTAATTAAAAAACTAATTAGTAAATTTATATTAAAATTTATGTTTTTTGGTAAGTTATATCATATATTATTTAAGTTTTAAATTTTATTTTAATTGGATTTTAAATTGATTTAATAAAAGCAATTAATAATTTTAAAAAAGTTTGGTATGTTTCTTTTGGAAGCCACTCTATTATTTATATCAGTTTCCTAATAGTTAATAATTTTTATATGATATTTTATTGATTATATCCTGATACCTCATGTTTATATTTCTGATATTTCAATAATACTTTATTTTTTTTTTTAATTGCTGTAATGTATTTATTAGTTTATTGAATCAAAAAAAAGTAATCTAATATATTAAGTAAAAATAAAAACTAAGCTAATCAAATATAAAAAACTAATAAACCACCTGTCATTTTTAAGGAATCCTATATGTATATTGTTGGTAAGTTTATTCACTCAGCAAGTAAGCTCATGGTAAAGTAAACTTTCTTAGCATATAACCCTGTTTTTACAGTTAGTTAATTAAGAATCTGCTATGTGTAGTAAAAAAATAATTTTATTATTTCACAACTACCTAAAATATAACTAATAATCTAGTCAAAAAATGATATTTTATATATATCAGATATCTATTTATCAGTGATTAATTAGATACATATCAGGTAGTTTTATATTTTAGCAATATATCAGGTATCTGAATTGTTACTATAATATTTACATTTCAAAATACTATAAATAGTCCAAAATGACACTCTAATGCTAGTTAATTGATAACGTGACTCTGCATAATTTCTGCATAATGCAGATCGATTTTGAGATTTTGACCCTGTTAGGATTTGCAGACTTATTACCATTTTCAATTGCTATTTGATACCAATAAAAGGTTTTTTTTCATAACCTTTTCTGTTTCTTCTCTATATGATGATGCAAGAATATACTGTGCTTCCTTATTACCATTTTCAACTGCTTTTTGACA
Source organism: Rhizophagus sp. LPA8_4_AMF (assembly GCA_021464525.1). Classification (NCBI taxonomy): domain Eukaryota; kingdom Fungi; phylum Glomeromycota; class Glomeromycetes; order Glomerales; family Glomeraceae; genus Rhizophagus; species Rhizophagus sp. LPA8_4_AMF. Next base: position 5,769 of record JADRCO010000304.1, on the reverse strand, counting down.
CCGATAGAAGGCTTTTTTCAAGTCTTTTCCTGTTTCTTTTTCATTGTTATAACATGTAACTAAATTATACATAGCATAATGATTACCATTCTCTGCTGATTTTTAATACCAATAGAAGACTTTTTCCAAGCCTTTTCTGTTCCTTCTCCTTTATAATGTAAAATGCAAGAATATAATATGGTTTCTCATTATTATTTTCAGCTGATTTTTTATACCAATAGGAGGGTTCTTTTAAGTTTTTTTCTGTTCCTTCTCGTGTAATATCGTACTTTCGATACAAAAACCATTTTTACAAGTATTTGGCGGAGTGGAATGCTACAAAAAATGAAATATAATGGTAAGGGTGAAACGAAATGAATCAGTAGTATGTCAACTATTTTTTATCAAAAATTATGACCATGCACTTATTTATTCTCCGGTAATATAGGTTCGAAATTTATTCAACACGGAAAAGATCTCGGAACTTAAAAAACTTTTATATGCTCTATGTGGGTGGGAGTGAAACGGATGTTATCGTTATAGATAGGTGTATGTATAAGTGGGATAGATTATTAGAATGTGAGAAACTTATAGATAGCAATAATAGTGATAGAAATAAATTAACTATAGATATTTTCCTGAAACGTAAAAGAGCGAAGAAATAACTTGATGCTGGGACTCGCATTAAATGGCCTAGGATCCGATAGCATCATACATTTCATTCGCTACCTCCACTTTTTTACTGAAAAAGTGATTAAAGTTGCAGTGCACCAAAAATTATTTGTTTATATGCCAATTTTTTATATTTAAATGTGTTCACTTTATTATATCGATTTTTTTTTTTTGGAGGTAGATACAGAAATTGATTTAAAATTATAGAAACTTTATAGGTATGCGCAAAAATTCAGCATAAGCTAGAGATCTGCAAATTATTTGTAAAGCAAATACTAAAAGTGATATTGCGTAGGGCTATTAAGGGTAAACCGTAATTATAGAAGTTTATGAAATTAAAAAATCGTGCTGTTTTTCTTGCTTTTCTTTTTTTTCCCTTTGTTCTTGCTCGGGATCTTTTTATAGAATTCCTCAAGTTTCCGGGGTTTCGGATAATCCTGAAGTATAATATCATGGCTAGTACGTTCAGCTTCAGTATCTGGAAGAGAGAAAATTAGTTATACAAAATTATGTTAAGAAAATAATCAAGATTGTACACATACAATACTCAAGTTCAAAAACAATTCCATCATCATCAATACTCCATGCCACCTCTCCAGTCCAGGGTTTTGTTTTCGCCTCTTCCAAAGAATTTCCGAGTGGCCACAATACATAAGACATCATATCTAGCTCAAAAAGTCGACCATAGCAATCTAAAAAAATTATACCATGTTCACGCTTCCCAACGAGTATTATATGATTAAAGCTAAAATTTTGAACTTCATCAAAATATGTTCCATAACCCGATTTTGCATTCATACACTCGGTAAGACTTGATATTTCACAGGGTCCTTGGTTAGTAGCAGTGACGGCCGGATTCACTTGCAATAATATCGATTACCATGTATAAATTGTTGCAACACCCCTGTGTATCAATGAGTTTGCTACCCTCTGACACATTATGCAAGGATCTCTGACTACCATCCCTTCCAATTCTATAGCGTGGCTGTACAAATCGACATGATGTCCATTTTGTTCCTTCATCACTTCTCACGGTACCAATTCGGCGCAATTGCCCAAATTGTGCTTCAATTGTTGTGCTGTTAGAGCACGATTTACCCCTTGAAATATCATCATATTGTTTGACCTCAAACTTGCTACCTTCATTTTTATTGTTGCTACATTTGATCTCGTTAGTTGTGGCGGTTTCCCTGGTGATAAGCCAACTGAAACTCCCGCCATGAATCTCTTTATTTTGTTGTCTTGTGTCGTATGTGTAAGGTTTATCATACGTGGGCGGAATGCCTTTCTTGGTTCTATCTTCATGAGCTGTCTCCTCAATTTTTACCAGGTTCCATGTGAGACATTCTCTTTGCTTCTCGATAGTTGCTTTCCTGATGGGAAGCTTGACATAGGAAGTTCCATAGGAGTCAAAGCGCGTCTGAGCTCGTATATATGGTAAGGACCGCATTGCACTAACCTTCTCTCGGTTTTCATTTCCTTTACTTTCCTGTCGTTTACTTTCTTCACATCGGTCGGCAGGGTGCTGTGGAAATAGGTTTGTTAAAAAACGAATTCTTTTCTCTTTTTAAAACTATCTATCTATTACGCATCCATCGTTGTCCAACCAATCAGGTGAGTTGTTTGACGTCACGTGCTACTTACCTGGGAACCATAAAACGTCGATAAAGAAAACAGTATAAAATATTCCGTTAGTTCTTTCAATAAGAAAGTAAAGAGTTAAGTAACGCAAAATCGAGAGTTAAATACCTCTTTATAGAAAGAAATCTTTAATGAATCAGTAAAAAAAAATGAAATGAATCAGTAAAAAAATCTAATGACGTAATGATGTAATGATGTAATACATTTACATTTAATTTGTAATAATAGGAATATATAACCCTAATCCAACCCTAAATCAGCCCATTCCTTCTCTTTTAAGTTTTCCTAGTAGTAATATGTGATTGATACCATTTTACTGCGCTTCAAGTTATATGACTTCACAATCAGTGATCAACCAATAATTCTACTAAGCAATAAATTTTTTGTATACTTCCATTTGAACTACAATTTCATTACAGATAAACTCCCAGTAAGTATAAAAGATAGGGCATACCAAAGGCACCTAAATCATTTGCACAAACCCATTCCTCAAAATCTGATTTCTGAGAAAATAAACGTATAAAGGATTATTTTGCGACATATATTAGAGATTTACCAGAAATCATTAGACCAGAATCACAAAACTATGGATCAAAACAAATATGCCCATAAAGTTGGCCTAAATGTCCAGCATCCTTAACGTTATCTATTTCTTACGTTTCAGATAATAGGACTCAAACAGATAATACATGTGATCATGAAGCAGAAATTATTAGCTGGGTTAAAATTTTGCAAAAGCAATTGATTAAATATAATAAAGAAACCTTTGACCAATTTATGCAAAATCTGACTAGAGAACATGAGGAACGAATTAAGGCAAATAATAAATTATGCCATGAAATTAATAAAATAAAGGTGCAAGTACAGAGGATGGAAAAACCCTTGCTTTTATGAAATCATCAGGAAATAATTAGCCGATCATCCTGTGATTCAGATATCACTGAGCATGATCCTAAAAAGAAGATTAAAAATATCGCAAAAATCATCTCAATCATTTATTAAACTTTGGAAAGATACAACAGAGACCTTAGTAATTACTGAACTTAAAGAAGAAAACAGTGATTTAACTTCTGAAGAAAAAGAAGTGGCAAATCTTTCATAATCTTGAGATTAAGGTGTCTTGATAGTGACAGGAAGTGACAAGAAACTGGTAGGAATCATATAATACAAATTTGAAATATGATATTCTTTAGTATAAAGTTACTTAAAAAATACTATAAATCAATAAATCATTATAATTTGCTATAATTCACTATTTTAGTAGTAAATATATCTGGTTGAACTGTTACAATTATTTTAGATAAGGTTTATAATAAAACTGTACCTAAACAGGATCCCAAAGATTACATATAAAACTGGGATCCAGGTTTGTATAAAGTTACTATATAGTTTTTTAATATCTTAGAGTTGAGTTTGTATAAACTAACTAATGGCTAATTTTATAAGTTAGATATATATTTGTATAAAACGAATAGTATTTTAATACAAGTTAGATTTTATTTTGTATAAAGAATATATAAAATTTTATATTTATATAATAATTTTATATATAATTATTTGTAAATTTTTAACGGTAAAATTATAATAGTTTATACGTTGTGTAATTTTAATTTTCAGGGATGCATAAGACACATCGCGTTTTTTCACATTTCGCATACGTGTTCTATATACACGTCTGTGTAAAGATAAAACTTATATAATGAACTAAAATTCTTAGGGATGGGTAGTCAGGAAAGGATGGTAGGAATAATTAAAGTATTTTTTTTTAAAAAAAAAAATTCTCTTTTACAATAAAAGGTTTACACCAATTGATTAATTTTAAGCTTATTTTACATAGAAAATTTTTTACAAAAAAAAATTTTAATTAATTTTTTTTTTAGTTATATTCACCCCTTAAAATTAAAATTACACAACATAATTATTAAATTTTTAATAGTTTATTTTATAAACTCAGATCTAAGATTGTATAATTTATAGTAAAATTTGAACTTATAGGATGACTTTGTATAAAGCTTCTAATAAAAATCAAATGTATAAAATTATAATAAAATTTTAAATTTGGATCTAAGTTATTTATGTATTCTTCAGGATTCTACCTAAACCAATCAATCTCCACCCAGGATATGATATAGAATATATTAAAGTATATAACACATATTGTAGTTCTAGTTATTCTGATCAATTCGAAAAGATGGTTGAGATGGAAAAATATACCATTATAATAAAATGATACAAGATTACACTGTGCTTTCTCATTACCATTTTCACCTGATTTTTGATACCAACCATACCATGAGGTAGAATTACATTGTATTTATATTGCTTTGAAAAAGTAGTCTTATTTAGTTAATCGATTGTGTTACTACATCTAACTCAATTCTTTATAGCAAATTATGCATGTAGTATTTAATATGACAAATAAAGATTGAAGAATATTTTATTGAATTTACATATGAAATTTAAACTCTTTAAAATTGATTTCTAGATTTTCTAGTAGGTTTATTCAATGAAAGATTACTAATTTGATTTTCTAATCTTGCAACACTACTCCAAATAGTTTTAAAACGTATGTTAATTTCATTATCAATAGGAACCTTAAATTCATTGATTTGATTACTTTTAATATATTTAAGCACTACTTGAAAATCTTTAAATTTTTGGTTAACCTCTATATTAATATCAGTTGTAAATTCTTCCAACTTAAGTTTCTTTATATTCTCTATATTTGTATTAAATTAATTATATATTTTTTTCATAAATATTATTTTAAATCATTTGTAAATTCATTGAATTTATTATTTCTAATTATATCAAATTCTTCTTCTAATTTTCTTTTTCTGATTGGTTCTTCATATAAATTTTGAACAGTTGCAAAAGTTGACACTAGCTCTATGAAAAGTATTTGTACTTAAAATATACCTATAATATTACTAAAATATATTTAAAATAAGTATTAATTTTAGTTTGCGATATACTTATATTATATTTAAAATGTATCTAAAATGTATTTAAAATATATTTTTAATGTACTTATATTTTACTCAAATACTTAAATTATACTTAAAATATACTTAAATTAGATTTTAAGTACAATATAAGTGTAATTTTTTGCATACTTAAAATATACTTAAATATTAATTTAAATACATTATAACAATATTTTAAGTATATAAAAATTTACTTATATTGTATTTAAATTTTAATTAAGTATATTATAAGAATATTTTTAAGTATATAAAAGAAGGTAAGACAGAAAGTAGTAGAGTAGGGTCAACCAATTGAGTATAGTATAATGTTAAAATCAATATTGAGTATAATGTATAAAAATTTACCATACTCAGCAGTATGTATATATAACGTTTGAAGTGTGTATTGTATAATTATTTATACTCAGTTGCTAATATTATTATCTTCTATATAAATAAAGTATGTTACAATTACACAAATGTTATCAAGAATATTAAAGACGTATATTAG